>QYAP01000904.1:0-11592 GCA_003988905.1 Hymenotorrendiella dingleyae
ATGAATCTGCTGCCAAGCCTCTTCGATTGACTTGTCTTCAGCGCGATAGTCCATGAGCTGCACAAAATAGTTACCAGCCAGAGTCTCAACCTGAGTATTCTATTTATAATATTAATATTTCCGAAATAGATTTTTTTAAAAAGAATAAAATTCATATTTATAATTCGGATAATAATTTCTTTATAAGATTCTATATTAAAATATTTTATTATAAATATTTATTCTTAAAATTAATGCCCCTCAACTCCCCAAAATCCCCCTTCGCCCACTTCCTCTCGCAGTAATCCCCATTACGGCAATGGAAAAACATTAGCGACAGAGACTCCGCGTGGAAACGGGCGGTTGGGAGTTATGATGACGTTTCTTGGATCGGGCTGGAAGAATATTTGCGATTGCATTTTTGTTGCTGACGATGATTGACTACGAAGTAAAGATTGGTATTTTTGGAATCTTAGTTCTCAAGACTCAAATTTGAGGGCAGGCAAACTTTTGTAAATTTTGAAGAAAATTTGTAATCTGAAGCCGCTGGCGAGATTCCAAACTGTGAATCAGTTTCTGCAGGGAGGTGTGAAGTGATTGTCCAAGTTCGATGATACTTGCTCGAAGGATGAGTGAAATGCCTAGCTACCAAGTCGAAGAGGAGGAGTGAGTGTCCTGATAAGACCAGATGATCAAGCCTGACTTTCGGTAGCATTCCCAGTAGACTACTCTACGTGGGAAATACCTTGTTGAGAAATTGGTCCAGTGGACGTTCTTTAGGGACTATTATTCAAAACAACCAATATGGATTTCTGTGTAAATTCATGAGTAGACTAGCCAGATAATTCGCGAGAAAAGGTGAATACGATGGATATTACCTACAAAATATAAACTCGTGGCTTTGCACACAGAAACAGTAATAAGGTACAACAATTTGCACTGTCGCATTCATGACGATGAAGCCCGGAGTCGGTTTTGAGAATTGGAGTCTAAAATGTCGCATATCAAGGAAGTCAATGAAATTTGCTTCAATTCAACATGGCATGAAGTTCTTTACGAAGCCCACAGATCCCGATACTCGAGGCTCAATAACCCATCTAGATTCATGCTGCTACCATATTTCAACGTGCCACAAAAACCCAAACCACCACCGAAGTTCCTGAAATTGCGGAAAGGCTTCCGTAGAACTGCAGCACATTGGCATACATGGAAACTCGGAAAATAAATCGGGGAAGGATGGCCAGGTATTTGAGAGCATAGGTACCCAGAGAAAGGAATTGATTGGATGGCGTAGAACTCATTGTTGTCGCATTTTTCGGCGTAGTCTTTCCATGGGCTTGTGCCAAAGGTAGTCATCTAAAGCATTGGTTAGTTTTTTGATATCTTTTTATTCAAGAGAAACAAGCAGGAGAAGGGAGAAAGAGCGTTTTCAACTTCCCTCCCTCGCTTCGCCTTAACTAAGACCAAAAAAATCAATTTTGAGTTCCCTATGAAGCTAGGTACCGTACACCCCCGATCGTTCGTTTCAAAATTACAGAATAGCCCAAGAAAAGAGTGCCACCAAGATCCGGTCCATCATTACATCATCGTTCCCCATAAAGTACATTGAAGCAAGATTAAACTTGATTGCTTTTGAGAATAGCGCTCCCTCGTCCCGCCACCACGCTCACTTCTTGAAGAATGGCAATTCCCTAAGACTCGGCAATGATCCCGTGTTAACATATCTCTTCGCGCCAACCGCAAGCAGCGCCACAATTGCCCATCTCACCAAGGCAACCTTGGGGCCATCAGACCCCAGCGCCCCTAAAAAAGAAACCCAGTAAGAAAGACCCTTGATCTGTTGACCCTCACGATTAAAGTCTGGCTTGGCTGCACTTGTCTGGCGGAATTGCTTCAACTTCGCATCACTATACGGCGGATATCTCACCGCGAGCAAGGATTCCATCCAGGATGGAGTAGTGACGATAGAGCGGCGATGGGAGAAACATTCAAAGGAAGCACGGCCGCGGTAGGAACCGGTGCCTGAGCTACCGACACCACCGAAGGGGAGGGTGGCGATGGAGCCGTGGAAGAAGGCGTCGTTGATGGTTGCGCCGCCGGAGGTGACTTCGTCAAGGACTGTGAGAGTAGGATGTTAGTATGTTTTTGATGGAGGGGGTTGTGTGAGATCGGGGTAGATTCAAGGATTCGGCGCGTGGAGGGCTGCCACAATTTCCAACTTTGGAATTTTGATGTACCTTCAAGTCTGACTTTGTATTGCAATGAGAGTGAAGAATGACTTACTTCTGTCGGTCTCCTTCTTTGAGCCAAAGGCGTACAGGCCAAGAGGCGTGGGGTCAACCTTATTAGCAGTCTTTATTGCCTCCTCGATACTATCAACTGCGAGAATGGGAACCAAAGGACCGAATGATTCATCCACAATCATGGAATCATTGGCATCATTGACCAATACCACGGTAATTTCGATAAAGTTCTCAGATTCATCCATCTCTCCACCAATCAAGATTTTTCCTTTAGAGTCATCAAGCATCTTCTTGATTCTGTGGAAATGTTTGTTGTTGACGATTCTGGAGAGATCAGGGCTCACTTTTTGTCCGTTGGGAAAGAACTCGGCCATGGCAATCTTCATCTGCTCGATGAACAATGGTAGAATATCCTTTTCCACCATGATATAATTTTGACTGATACAAACTTGACCAGCATTGTGGATTTTGCCCCACAACATTCGTCGGGCTGCAAGACGAGGATCGGCATTGTTGGTGACAAAAGCTGGGTTCTTTCCTCCGAGTTCCAGACATACAGGAGTCAAGGTTTCAGCGGCTTTCTTTGCGATGATCGTGCCAACCACTCCACCACCTGTGTAGAATATCTTGTCCCATTTTTCGTTAAGCAGGGCGGTTGATTGTGGAATGCCGCCATTGACAACGGTGTATGAATTAGGGTCGAGAGTTTCCTCGACAATCTTCTTCATAACCATGGCAGTGGCTGGAGCAGCCTCCGAAGGCTTCAAAACAGCGGTACATCCAGCGGCCATGGCGCCCACGAATGGTCCAAATGACAAGTTGATTGGGAAATTGTATGCCCCGATAACCAAGACCGTACCAAGGGGCTCTTTTCTAATTATGGGGTTCAAAAGCGAATTGGTGAAGGGAATATCGTCCGCTTTCTCATCCTTCATCCAACCAGCCAATTTAGACGTGATGTGAACGATATCATTCTTGACCCAATCGATTTCTGAGATGTATGATTCGAAGCTCGACTTTCCAAGATCCTGCTTGCATGCTTCGACCAAGAGATCGCTATTGTCGACCACTCCCCAGTAGAGTTTGCGCAGCTGTACCAATCGATATTCGAGGGGTTTGGTCTTCTGCGATTTAAATGTCGTCTTGCACAAGTTGACAGTGCTCGGAATGGAATCGACGGCCGTATCCTCAAATGGGGGAACCTCGACAGAAGCCATGATTATATCTAATGCAACTTTGTTAGTAAGAGAGACAAAAACTCCCCAAAGTCGTCCAACTTGATGGTGGATTCAATGCACAGAGATACACATGTACGCTTTGTGCAATTGAAAAGAAATTTGATCATGAAAGTAAATGGCCACTTACTTGATCAATAGTACGTTTCTGAAGAAGAGGGTGAATGAGGAGCGAAGGAGGAGGAAAAGGAGGGGTGTGTGGTAAAGTTATTCACTCGGTGTTGTTGGCTTGCTGTCAATGTTAGCTATCAAGTTGGTTCGAGGGGGAGTTCTCGGGGTTGTTTATGTACCTTTGCGCCTGTCGGCAGCACCTCTCAAGGGTACGTACAATGAAGCTCCGGCTGGTATGGATAGCCCACTGAAGTCTGTACTCGGCCAATATTGGCGTTGGCGAATGCGGCCAGAATGTTGTAGGCAGGAGAGATGAGATGGAGTTAACTAGGAAGGACTTGGGAGGAGGAGAAGCGGGTGGGGGGTTTGGAGCTGGATGGAGCAAGGACTCCGCATGCTTGGGCTCTTTGACTTTGCCCAGGCTGCCGAGGTAGGACGGGAAGCGGGCGGATTGTGATCCATCGGCGATTAGGGGTTTTGGGTTTTGCGGGGTCGGCGTGACGTGCATTCGCACTCTTGTACCTCCGTACCTCCGTATACCCGGACGCATGTTTGAACGATCGAATAACTTTCCATATTGAGGTACGGTAGCTTTGAGTAGTGAGACCTTTGAGTAGTGAGAATATAACAATCTTACCGGAGGTCGGCTTGGCTCGCCAGCTCGAGCTTGCTCCCCTGCGACTGCGAGACGTTGCGCCGTATCTCCGACTAGATTGGCTTTGAGTAGTGAGATCTTTGGTGAGTTGTGAGAATATAATCTACAAACAGACGAGAAAAGCCCAATGTGGAAGTTCTTGATGTTGGCAAGGGCCTTACCGATATTTGATACACGCATACTTATTAGGTGTACTAAGCATCTAGAAGGATCAACCTAGAGAAGTTTGAATGAACCCAATGCCAAACGAAAGAAATTAAACACCGAATAAATTTGAAAAGACAACCTTGAAAGGTGCTCATCAGTATCTTCAGGTGGACATAACCACTTGCAGGTGTTTTAATACAGCCCAGCTGTATATACGAGAAAAGCTTGAATTCGCCAATTTCACCAACAGTGAAAAAAGGTCCTACAAGATGGGTGTATAAGTGGACACCAACGCCTAAAAACAATTTTTGTGGCGGCAGTTAGCGGCAGCCGAGAAACTTGAATGTGTAGCTGCTCCACGAGCTTCATGCTTTATATCAATCGTCGTAGAAAAAAGACTCCGCCAAATATGCTGGTATCGTACATCAGATGCTCCTCTATTGTGTTTACAATATCTTACACACAATTCATTACATCATATGCCACAGATCGTTACCGCCTCACTGCAATTCTCTTCCCTCCTTTGCCTGCTGCAACTGGTACTCCTATAGCCTCGCCTATAGCAGAGGGTCGCGCCATTGCCTCTGCAATCTGCTTGATGCCGTCCACCAATTGTCCACTTTTCGCCAATTTCTCGTCCCTCGTGATCTGCAAATGGCGTTGAGCTGCCAATTCCTTCTTCCTCTCTTCTGTCATTGCCCATTCTTTGGGGAATCGGAGTACGGGTTTGAAGGTATGATGTCTGGTATCCAAAGGCACGTCCGCAAAAGTGTCCGTAGGATCCTGCAATTGTTAGAAGGTAATTTGCCACTCCAAAAAGACATACATACCCTTGCCTCTTTGAGAAGCGTATCGACCATATCTCCAAGATAGCGTTTGTTCTGAGCTTGTGTCTCGTACATGTCGCTGCTCATCCGCACAGTATCTTTCTCTGGGTTATATCGCGACCCAAGCAACTTCCTTAATTTGTCCCTTTGCAGCTCTGTCAAGTTCGGCATATCTGCTGGAGAAAATTCCAAAACAACCTTCTTCTCCCCTGGGTGGTGCTCTCCCATGTATGTGGTGTATCGAAATCTCAATGGCATATCCGCAGTTGGTAGTTCGAAGGGCTTTGCAATTTCTACCGTCACTGATCAGCAAACTTTCTACAACTTCTCGCATATCCCAATACGTACTCGACAGAAGCGGCATCTCCCACGCAGCTAACCTGGCATAATGTCTCCATTCTCTGTGCTGTTCCAATTCACCATACGCCAATGATGATATATCGTCCTCCTCATCTTCACGAAAGCCTCCATCTTCGAAAGGCTCCTCTTCTCCCATATTCAGGAAAGTCTCCTTGAGCTTCTTTTTCGATATGGGAATGTCGAATGCTGGGGGACCCAATTCAATATCCGCATCGTACAGTTCCTGGATTTCTCTCTTTGTTTCTTCGAGTTCCATCGCCATGCTCTTAACGTCAAGTCCTGTGGCTTGTGAAGCTTTCTCGAACACCGCTGCTTCTGCCTCCTGTTTTGCGTTCCATTGCGATGGCGTGGTTGAAAATGCCCTCCGTATTCCAATTGATCGTGCAGCGTATTTGGGGGCGAACTGAGAACAAGCGCAGCTTCTTGCCGTGAGGCGAAGGCCTTGCAGAGCCGTTGCCATGGTTGTGAATGGAGGATATCGTATGAACTCTGGCTGCTGGAGGCTGGCTGGTACAAAATTGTTGCGACTGGGCCGATCGAGCTTCGATGCTAATGCGCATCGAGTTAGCCTCGGAGTGCTGGAAGATCTTTGTTCCGGTGACAAGGGGTTCCATCCACCCGACTGCAGCCCGCTTAACGCCGATGCTCTCTCGTCAAGCGGCTACCTCTACAGCATCAATATCAATTGGATTCACCAACGCGTTGGCACCTTATTCATCCACTATATATTACTCGAGTAGACTACAACGCACAGCCTCAATTCTCGAAAAACACATCTCCCCCAAGACGGCACCATCGCAATTCATCTCAGGATCCCTCCCACATCCCACATCGCGGTAGCGGAATACTGGAATACTCTCCTTGACCCTAGTCGCAAGTCCATCACTCTCCCTTGCAATATCCTCAACACATCGAATGGCGTCAAGCAGGCGCAACTTATGTCGGACGTGTTTTGTGACTATTGGAGCGACAGCCAACTTCGCCGAATTACTCACAGCTGCGGTATCAAATGAAAACCTTCAGAAACTCAGCGACCTGGGGTACACGGATCTCAACTTACAAGTCGGCGAATTGTACGATTACTTTACGCGAATTAATCCCCCTGACAGTAAGGGAATCCACATCCGCTACTTTGCTTTCAACAAAGATGGTCTGGAGCTGGAGATGAAGAAGTGCCAGGCGCAGAGTGATGTTTCGGAGCAAGGATTGGTAGTCTGCCACGCTGGTCGGAATCCCATTTTCAACTGTCAAAGCATGGTGCTGATTTTTTCAATAGGTGCTGGGACAATTCTTGATGCCATGCGCTTGGATTTACCTCTAGTCGTTGTCCCGAATGTGTCTCTTCTCGACAACCACCAAGAAGAGTTGGCCGCCGAGCTTGAGAGCCAAGGCTATGTCATCAAATCATCTGTGGAGTATGTCCCTCTTTTTACTTTGTTAATAACAACTGGCTCCCTTTTATTTTCACTATCGGGTCTACCACTCATGAATCACTCCCGCAACCTTCACAATCTCAGCATGTGTTTCAAAGTATTCTATATCGGCTGCCTTCAATCTCGAAGCGTAGTTTGAATGAGAAGCGCATCTCAGTCGAGGAATAACTTCTAGCTTCATAAGAGAGATCCGCTCAGCTCATAGCTCACGACGTGATTCGTTCGCTTGATCGACGACACCCCTTTTTCGCTCTCACGCTGTTTAAGGGAAGTGCTAATTGTTTCGCAGAGGCCTCACAGAAGCCATCGAAAAGGCTACTAGAACCCCAAGAAAAGCTTGGGGTAGCTCCAACGCCAAAGCTGGGAACTTCGCCGCTATTGTGGACGATGTCTGTGATTACAAGGAAGAGGAGGTCAAGGGTCGGCTGGACTAAACGTCCATATTTCTGTAAGATCACTCTGCGAGTTTACTATTACGCTTGTCATTAGTGTTTTGGTATGTAATGCAACTAGTCCGAATATCAGTGCAATTGAAGCGTTCTTTGGGTAAGCAGCTTCCAATCTACTCCTCAAGTACGAATCTGAAGTGGCTGAATCTTTCAAACGCGACAGTGATATAGCAATCGCCAGACTTGGCTGGGGTAAATGGTCGACGCAGTCAGGCGGTGGAGTTTTGGTCAACCCTTATTGATGAGGCTAATGTTGCGACTGTCATCTTCATGCCAGCTTACTTATGTGTTGGATTTCCCCATCTTTGGAGATCCGATTGTGCGAAACCCCACTTGAGAATTCTCTCGTACGAAGTGGCTTATTTTTTCCCGATACTGCGTAGCAAGATGTTTATTTTTGGACTTCAACGCAGCCAATGCGCTAATCTCGAAAATTTACAAACTACTCGATGTTCTATTCGATATGAATAGTGCCTGTGGCAGCCAACCGTTCATAGCGACGTTGCTTTTTGATCCTTTGGCGTGGGCTCTTCCTATCATTTTTCTTTTTGAGAGGCGCCCATTCTCGTACACAACTACCGAATGAACGCATTTGTCGGGGCCGACAAGATGCAGGTGCATACTGACCACTTGTGGAGTTGCACACAATTGGCCATCTCGTAATCTTTCAAAGAGTTCAACCATCTCTCCCACAGAGTGCTATCTGTGACACATCATATATACCTTCGTTTATCGTCGTTTTATCTACGTTGGTATTATGATATATTGCAGTTGCATGTGGTTGGAGTCTTGGACCTTAGTCGGTGTGTAAGCAAGGGGTTGCACCGCCCGCACTCGCTCCGCATAGCCAGCCTCCGGCCTCCAGCCTAACTAAGAAAGCATCTAGCCAACAACGCCACATATACTCTTCCCCCCTCTCGTTCCCAACATCCCTCCTTTATAACTCTCCCTCATCTCACCATATCCTCACCTCACCACCTTTCCTTCCCTCAAACACATCCTCTTCATCCCTCAAACCTCAAACCACAACCATGACACCACCAACCCTCAACCCCCGCTTCTCCCTCCTTGAAGCCTCCCACGCCGAAATTGATGAAGTATTCACCATGATGGAAGCAGCCTTCGCCCCCGACGGCATCTGGAAACAGGCTTTTGCAAAGGTGACAAAGGAAGATGAGCATAAGTGGGTTATGGATGTGGTGGCGCCGCGGTGGAAGATGCCGGACATTAGGACATGGAAGATTGTTGAGGGGGGAAGTGGGTGTGTACTTGCTTTTTTTTTTGTCTCTCTACACTAATTCTTGGGAGTTTAACAAGGACTGGATTATTTTACAGCTTGAATTGGAAATTGGGTTCCATACTAATTGATGGGCATAGGAAAATCGTAGCCTGGACAGCCCTCCAATACCCCTGGAAAACCCTCGTGGGAACAGATCGTGAAATGACACCTGAACTAAAAGCTATTGTCACATCAGATGCTCCACCGGCTTGGTTTCCGGAGGGGGTGGATATGATGGCGTTGAAGGAGGTTTTTAGGATGTTGGGAGCTTGTCCGCTGTTTGGGTGGGATCCGGAGGTTGATTATCGTAAGTTTTTCCTCCTTTCCCCCCCGGCTCCCTCCATATCCATCTAACCCATCCAACCCCCCAGATAAAAAAGGTTCCATGGTCCACCCCGACTTCCAAAAACAAGGCTTAGGCTCTGTTTTGACACATTATACAAATGAAATCACTGCAAAGGTAGGAGGCAAAGCAAGTGTCGACGCCAACGTTACTGGTAACGTCGAAGTTGATGTTGGGGTTGGTGGGAAAGTCGTTGGTGGTGGAAAGGTGGAAGGAAATGGGAGTGTGAAAACGTATGCACCTGTGAGACCAAGTAGTCATCCCATGTTTTTGAAAATGGGATATAGGGATGTGGGGGAGATTGATAGTCAGGTTGAGAGGTGGGGTGGGAGGGGGGAGGATGGGGTTAGTTGGGTGGTTTTGAGGGAGGATTAGGGAACGGGGGGTAGGACTACACTCGTACTTTTAGACTGCCCAACTGGTGCTGGAATGGTGATCTGAGAAAGCAAAGTGAGCTTGCAACCTTGGTTTGCGTTCACAAACAGTATGCTAGGTTTTTATCAAGCAAGCAGCATACACCCGAATAAAGGTAAAACGTTTGCGATCTATTTTGTTGTGTGCTTGTCGCTGCCAAACATTTTGTTTTCCTTGAATATAAGCAATTTATCAACAAGTGTTGGCTTGGTGCTTGGTCTTCTGAAAGAACGATTCTGTTGATTGTGATGATTGTATATTACAACTAGGGTTTTTGAATTATCCCTAAAGTTGCCGCTTTAGGAATAATCCTAAAGTTAGGCCCTTAGGGGGGGGGCCTGAATTAGGCCTAAATTAGTAAACCACGTGACCCGGAAAATTTATAGTCATCCTGCCGCGGCGTATACAGCTTGAGCATACGTTGTTATAGATGGAGGAGGCCGGCGATGATATTGATGAAGATGATATAGAATTATCAGAGGATGATAACTCGGATGCAAAGTAATCAGGAAATTAATGGATATTTCAGGTGTTTTGGGGGCGAAATTAGGCTGGGAATACCCTCTGTTTGCATATAAACAACGCGTCACGAACTATAATAAACTAACCTCAAATCTAACCTTAGGCGGCAAGTGCAAAATTAGGCTAACTTTAGGTAAACTTGAATTAGATCTAATTTAGTAACCTTAGAATCTATTACCCTAATTACAACACATAAGGGCTTTGCGTTGGCAGGTCGTGTCATATCCAGCTATCCCTTGGGGAAAGAAAGAAAAGGATTTTTGGGAAAGGTGGTTTAAAATGCCATCTTCATTTCTACGATATTCACTCTCCCCCTTCCCAAAAATAAGCAAGACTAGCATTTCACAATGAATAGCACACCAGCCGATCGCACAGAAACCCCTTCCTCTTCCATCGGGCCACAATCACAAGATCACAACCCCCTCTATACCTGCAAAAAATGCAGCCATGGCAACAGAGTAACAATCTCCTTGCCAGAAGGCATGTACACCTTCCACTCACAGCAGCTCTTTGACTCGCGATGTGACTCCGGCGCATCACGAAATGCCACCACTGCCTTTTGCGCACAGCCGTTAGGAGCATTCATGCATATTGAAACGGCAGATGTGGTCACCGACAAACGCGGGACGAAGACGCTGAATGTGAAATGGGATAATGGCGTATGCTCAAAGTTTCCGCTTGAATGGTTGCGAGTTATGGCGCCTTTGGTAGCGAGAGCTGATGATGAGAGAAGCAAGTTAAAAGGGGGGGATGCCAAGGGATGGACGGTTTCCACGTTGAAAATCCCTGAGATTTCATATCACTCCCTCTTCAATGCGTCTCTTTCTCTCGAAACACTCAACGCTACAACCCTTAATGTCATTGAGCATATAATTGGTCCCTCTTCCACAGGAATCGTGAAGATACAATCAAATCTGGATATAAGGATGCCCTTAGGACCGGAAGGTATATCCTTAAAAGGGAGATATCCTTATAAAAGAATATATATAATCTTAAGAGAAATATGAAATTCCTTCTAATTTATGCTTAAATTAAAGGTTTTCTTAGTTTTTAGTTTAAAAGTATAAATAATTAATTGAAATTATTTTGAATTTATAATAAAAATATTTCCTTTAAATACCTTTATTTTCTTATATTTTAAATAATATTTTGAATTAAATTAAGGATTATTATATAATAAAAAAAATTTGAGATCTATTTATTAAGAATATCCTTCCTTATTTAATATATCCTTATAATGTTACGATCACGAGATCGTCAGGTGACTTACAGGACCTTAGGGTCAGACAAGCTGCTACGCTGACAGGAGAACCTGTTCGTTATAACCAATAAAGAGTATCGGATAGCTGCAGCAGGCTAGCTAGACGATCCAAGGATTTCTTTTCGTTATAATCACAGAGGGTCGACTGGGTCGACTCTGGGCGAGTCGACCCCGGCGATCTGGGTCGACCCAGGTCGACCCTTTACAGTATGAAGGTTCTATATAAGACTGGCATGTCTGCCATTAGATAGGAGCTTCGTGCTCAACTTAGCATAGCAATTCAATAACGCACTTTTGTTTTACTATCAAGTAACGAGTTGACCTCCGAGTCAAC
>QYAP01000905.1:0-11535 GCA_003988905.1 Hymenotorrendiella dingleyae
GTCTCAATTTGACGCCCGTACATGCGTTTAAGAACACTAAAACACCCAACATCAAGTGGCTGGGTTAGGTGAGACGAATGGGGAGGTAAACAAAGAGTAGTCAGCGCAGATTCGGGGTTGTGGTGAATATAAGTAGTGGAGCCTCGCTGGAGGGAACAGAAAGCATGGGGCCATATGCTGGAGCCAAAGCAGGACTCGATGGTAATTCACCCCAATCCATCCCCATATACCAAACTCACCCCATTGCTTGTAGGCGTAACGAAAGTCCTCGCCAAGGAAGTCGCCGCCTTCAACATCCGCACCCTAACCGTGGTCCTAGGAACCTTCAACACCTCCCTCGGCGCCAACGCCTCTTTCAGCCAGACGCCCCTGCCCGAAGATTATAAAGGAGCGATGGTAGATAGACTTATCGGTTATATTAAGAGTGGGAAGGGGGCGCCTAATGGGGATAGGGATAAGGCGATGAGGGTTGTGTATGAGGTTGTGGTTGGGGAGGGGGTTGGGGTTGGACGTGAGAATGAACGGTTTCTCCCACTTGGGACGGATATGGTGACGAGAGTTAAGACTGTGCAGAAGTATCTTAAGGGTGGCTTGGAGGCTTTTGAGGAGGTTGCCAATAGTGTTGCTGTGCCGAAATGAGTCGGGGGCAGGGATGATATCGATTTAATTGTGGTATGCTGTTCTATGGCGAGGGCTAAGAAGGGGTATACTACTCATATTTGATATCATCAGGCCACAGCCCAATTCATAGTAATATATCCATAATCCCCCCCCTACTCCAACATTCCTCGCTTCCTCAGCCCTGCATACTCCATCAAGTCGGGATAACTACTCTCATAACCAGAGTCCACATAAACTCCCCCCATCATCTGATAAAAATAAGAGCCATATCATCTTCTATGATTCGCCCTCAAATGAGAATTGTCTTTTCGCACCCATAAACCCGCTCCCTCTCATCTCTTCTTTCGCGAGTAATGACCCGACCTCCTTCCATTTCAGAAAATGCATCAATAGGCTACCCTGGCCTCAAACATAGACCTCCAACTCCTTTCAAAACTCCGTAAAACACCTTGAAACGCCCTTTATGTGAATCCCACAATGTGTCTCCTCCCGAGTAAATGGCTTCGTACAGTTGGTGAAATGAATAATGATAATCGCTCAAAAAACGCCGGTGAAAATGCTCAAATTCCGCGTGCGCTTGCTTAATCAGAAACCCCGCCGGGCCCTCCCATTCCCTCTTGCTCCATTATATTATTCCGCGGCGATGGTGTAAAATCGTCTAGCAACTCGTCCGGTCCTCTCTCTCGAATCAGATCTGCTAGAACTTGGGTATTGCGCTTGATGTCTTGCGCTCTTGGCACAATCTTTCGTTCAAGAATGAGTGCCTCTGCTGTTATACACCAAATACTATGTAAATCTGGCTGGTCTCTGGCAACGATTCGTAGTTGCTCCTGGTTGAGTGGGCTCATGGGTGGACCTGCAGCCATGCTGCTGTGGAAAACCATGTTATCCGTCGAGTGTCTACGTCGGGCGGCAAGGCACGTAGGTTTGACACAGAACCACTCTTTGCAGACCAGGTCACTGTGCCCACCAGTCTTTTCAAAATCGCCAGCATCGCCGCCAATTGATGAGCTTTTCTTTCTTCCAAATGTGGCTAGTCGAGATATCTTGGTCTTCGTTGGTGCTACCTCGGTGGGGGCTCTTGTGGGGGTTTTTGTGACATATGCGTACCACTGGTCCACAGCGTCTCTGCGAATGTTATACCCCTTGGTTTCCCAAAAGCGCTGGGCTTGCCGAAGACCTCCAATCGAGACGATCGCAGTGTAAACTTCATTGGTAGGCGGATCTCTCAAATACCCTTTAATAGACCGCTCGATTCGGCCGACATAGGAGGGTGGCCGCAATCTTCTATTAAAACTCGACATAACCACTGGAAATATCTGATGGACTTGAAGCAACGTTTGGTCGTCATACATGCTCATTACTCTCTTTTCAATAGGATTCATGGTGTATGGCGTGAATCGCAACGGTATTCCACCAGAGGCCAGATGCTTCGCATGAAGATCTCGATATGTTTCAAAGAAATGAAAAAGTGTGAACACAAGAGGAGTCAGCCGTTGAGCCATTCTTCGTGCGTGTGGTTCGGAGGCTTTTCGTTGTGCTTCACTAGTACGTGAGAATCTCTCCTTCATGACTTGCAAAGAAATACCATTGGACAACTTTGCAGCGACATGAAGTCTGTGCCAAATGGAACAGAGGTAGTGGAGGTTGATTTCTGCAGGTGCAGGTGCTGGAAACAATCTCAACGTGTACTTGGGCAGAGTCTTTGCCGTGTGATATTGTGCAATGAAACTCTCACTTTGAGTGATCATCATGTGGAATCTCTTTGATACCAAGCGGAGATCGAGAATACTATGAATAGGTAGCCGGGTCATGATCTCTTCTGCAAGTTCTTGCGGGAGATCCAGAAATCGCTCGCCGAGGGTAAGTCTATGGGTACAATTAGCAAGTATATAGGAAATTCTCAGGAGAAAACATACCCCAGAGCAGCACCTGGATTCTGGGCCAAGACTTCTTCATGGTGTTCAGCAATGGAGGTTGGTTTGTTGCTGACGTGAACTCTCGATGCCAGCGCCCCAAGTGATCCTGTAAAACTCGGGCGGCGTGAATTTTTGATTGTGGTCAGGTCATGCCCAAGCGACCTCTTCTTTGGCTGGTGCTTGCCGACACCCGGTTGTCTCACAGGAAGAGTAAATGTTGAAGATTCATCTTGTGGTGAGGGACCATTGCGCGTTGGGCGCCGCGATGTTGAGGAACCCCCCTCTGCCGACTCATCTAATTGTGTTAATTTGGCGAAATACCGTTCTGACGCGAATTCAGTGATATGAAGAGGATCCATTATATTCTGCTTCTGGCCGTGATGCCACCCAGTCGCAGATGATAGCAAAGGCGCGGCTCATTAACCATAAATCAGAACAACACTCTCCTCCACAAGAAGGTTGTTCGTAGTGCGCAAGTCGTGAAGTGAAAGCAAATTCTTCACGGTCGCACCGATGCGAGCTCAAGCATCCATCGGGGGTGAAAGCGTGTTGGCCGAATTATGGGAGGAATTATTCTAGAATACCCAGGAAGCAAGTTGGTGCATATAAATTCGTACTATCGCAGAGCGTGTTGTGTAAAGATAAAGGAGCGTAATTCGGGAGCGAGGATATTGGTGCGAAGCCTCTGATTGAAGCTGAGATTGATTTGAAAGCCGACCAGGCAATCGACGAGGTGACAATCGAATCGGGCGCGAGTTTCGATCGGGCAGAAGCAATTATTATTGATCTGTAGGAGGAAAGCGATCGGCGTGGAGAAGCGCGTTGGCGAAGTTTGGTCGGGTATGTGAGGTATCGTGAATCGTGAAGGAAGGTGGTTGCGAGGAACAGAAAGTTGTTTTCAGTGAATTCTGTGGTGGTGTTGGAGGTCGTAGTGCAAGTGGTTGACTTCCCATCTGAGACAGCAGCAGCACACCACACAAAGGCGTGAAAGGCAAGCAGGACCAGCCAGCCAGCTCTCCCGGCGGCGGGAGCGAAGTGGATCTGCTAGAATGGGTCACCGTATTCACGGTGCAGTTATCGGTGCTTCTGCTGCAAATTCAGCGGACTGCAAAGGTTTTGGGTGGAGCAGCGCCCGACGCTGATTCGGGTGATTCGCTTCGGCCCTATTTCAGTGTGGGGAAAACCATGATTTTGCCCGTCCACAGCACAACGACAAGATCCAAAGCTGCCGTGGGTGGATGCCCAGAGCGTTTGTAAGGCCGTAGAGCGCCCATCAGAGGGGGGGCGAGGGGGGGAAAGTCGATAATTCACCGCAAAGAGACGAGTTATGGCCACGCTAGCGACGATAAAGACCTAAATGCTTTTATTCGGCACTTTCTTTTTATTTCTCTCTTTTGCTGTTTTTTGATTTGCTATCCTATCATTTCTGCCCACTGTGATATCCATCTAAGATATCTGTCCGTGGGAACGACCCGCGGTGGGTGGCGAGGTATCTGCAAGTAGAGTTGCAACTCGCCGAGGAAAGCACCTTGAATTTGAGAACGCTCCTCTTCCCCCGCTGAGCTCATCCACACTCTTTCTGATATGATAAGTACCGACTCCCAACCAACACGCGTTCCAAGCCTTCTCTGCTACCCAGAGATGCCGTACTGACAATAATACGACTGATTGTCTACGGCCCTTTTCTCCAGTGTGCCGTACCTACGCAATCCCATGCCCACCACCATACCGTTTTCCATACACCTTCTCTGATCGTGCTCTGGTCTCATGTATCCGTGAGGAGTAGCCGGCAAAATGCCATCTCACTAAGTCCCATATTGGCTGAAAGCGACCCGGGTGCTGGATAAATGCTGCTGCTGAATGGCGAGTGGATCTAAAGACGTCCCCTCAACGAACAGAGTGAGGCCGCGTTCCAGGTTTACATCAGAACACTTTGGAGAAGTAACTGTAACTGGTCTGTAGATGGAATGTTGTAGCCAGAACCCCGCGAGCTGCCCTTTCACGATATGGCCGTTGAACTGCCGCATGCTACGGTACTGCGACTACGAGTACAGTACATGAACATGACGGGAAGCACCAATTCCTTCTTACTTGCATCGTCCTTCTTCTGCCAGTGCTGACTGCTGAACTAGCTTGATGCTTCTCCCATGGGTGGTGGCTATGTAGAGTCCAATTGCAGCCATGAAAAGCACCAAGTCTAGCTTCTGCGGAGAACTTGAAGAAGTACGGAATCGAGTTTCCATGGTTGGTCCGGGGATACGACAGCAAGCACTTGCGAGAGTCGTCCCTAGGAGAAATATCAATCTCTTCCACACCCTCTCTTCCACACCATTAGGAAGCATTCTGCCCCTGGCCAGGCACTTCACACCACTACGGCGATCCCTCCTGACCCGAATATATTAAAATATGCCGTGCAGCACCACCCTCACATGTTTAGTGTCGTGTCTGTGCCTGTACACCAATCTGTCAGATGATGAGCGACACCAAAGAAAAAGGGGAAGACAGAAACGAAAAAAACGCCGTGGAGAAAAAGAAAAGCCAGAAAAATGAAGATTTTCGAAGCTTTTGTCAAACTCCCCACAGCTTGGAAATCCACATGGCCAAGTCCTTCCCCCCCATTTCTTCTCCACCCCCGACTTTGAACCCCACGAAGAAATTACTGGGCCGGACTGGAGCCGCAATAGTGTCGGGACGACGCGCATGATAGCCCATATGCCGCCAGACCGATCGTCATAATTTCGGTCTTAGACTATTAGAATCTGGTTCTCCTGCTCATGATGCCAACTTGTTGAGAACCGCAGGAAAAATAGAACTTTTGGCTTGGAAATTGTGCCTTCTTATGAAGATCGCCAGCTCCCGGTAGCAACGATACATGCACAAGGCGGACCATTCTCGGTCCATTCGCTGCTCAAGCCTCATAGGGGGCGAGTAACGAGCCGCCTGAAAGCTTATTTATTCATCGCTGGAAACTATTTCCGAGGATTCCCGTGAGCCAACATCCTGAAACGCTTACGGAGTATTTTGACATGAACAGGTGACATCAATTTGTTAGTCTAAATGTCGTACAAGAAGGCAAATTGGGTTTTTTCGTCTGGCGATGGCGTCAATGGATGTATATTTCCGTACCTGCTAGCAGATATTTCGATGTGTGGTAGCGTATTTCTTCCTTCGGAGGCGTCTCGGTGCAATGTTGGAAGTATCGACCGTTTGCCGCCCCGCTAAGAGCATTAACGGAGCCAGATATAGATTGTTCTCGATAAGGAAAGCTTAGATAAGCTTCGCTTTGATAGTACTCGTAGCATATCGATTAAGACGATGATCTTGGCGTTGGTTTAGATACAGTAATTGAGTCTTGATTTGTCATTTGAAGATTAGATGAAAAGAGGTTTGGAAATTGGAATTGATGTGTTAAATGTGGCTTTTGAGGTGGCTATCATTTGTGATGTACTATTTAAAATGTGTGGGTAGCTGTAAGGAAATCCGGTCATTCTTCAGATGCCAAGTAGATGAAAGAGCATGCTCACTCAACTCCTTTACATTAACCGAGGAGAATCTCGAATGGTTTCCCAGACGACATTGCCCTGTAAGCTGAGTATTCACGGGAGGCATTTGGTATTTTCAAAAGTAGATCTTTATTTCTCGCGTCATTTCTCGAGGGCAGTGGGGGAGTTGTGCCCCCAGACCACGTGAATGCGTCACGTGTGTACAGTGTCCATTTCGAGCGGAGAACCTCGCGATAACTGCCAAGGCATCAAAATACCCTCACATCCCATGCAAAGGCTTCCTCGTCATAACTTCCTACAGCGACACATTACTTTTGAAATTTCCGGCTAACTTACCATCCACTACTTCGTGGGAGATCTTACGGTCGTTTTCAGTCTTTCCCAAGTGCGTGCCGTGGCTGAGCAGCAGCGGCGGGATAGCTTCTGACTTGACCAACGACCGCGGGTAGGATCACTCTTCTGGTCTCCTCGCGCTTTCCCATCATCGTCTTACACTTCTTCAGGACTCATTTCACCGAGTATTGATACCATCATGTCTTCCTCGCCGGCCTTTCCGCCCTACCAACCACATCGAAATTCACAATCATTTCATCCCAATACTCCTCCAGCCCCTCCGCCTAAACCAGGAAGTCAAGAGGTCAGTCGTCGCAGTACACCTGCAACTGGGACGCAACCCCTGCCTCCCCCACCTCCACAACAGGATGCTTTCGGATCTTACGGGCATGGTCCGATTGATGGCCAGTCATCACAACAGGCCCGATTCCCAGAGGTCGCTGCGACGCCAGAAATTCCAGATCCCGGCGAGCAATGGCTTCCCAAGGTTTTGGAGGATAAAT
The DNA here is from genome assembly GCA_003988905.1 of Hymenotorrendiella dingleyae. Taxonomy (NCBI): domain Eukaryota; kingdom Fungi; phylum Ascomycota; class Leotiomycetes; order Helotiales; family Helotiaceae; genus Hymenotorrendiella; species Hymenotorrendiella dingleyae. The sequence continues at coordinate 6,880 of QYAP01000905.1, forward strand.
CGTGGGTTACATTCCTCCTCATCCTTTGTCTATCGTCTAACCTCTCTCTCAGTAAGCAAGATCTTGCCGATGTCCTGGCCAATCCGGCTCTTTTAGCTTCATTGGCTCACTCATCTTCAACTGCTCATCCATCAGTTGCTTCGGCTCAGGAGCCCTTGCAAGCAGCGTTGGATGAGAATATAGCACTAGCCTCGCATCTCAACGACCTAGAAGCGCGCCTTACCCATTTAAGAACCTCCACTCAAGCACAGCTTTTGTCTACCCATGCATTGGAGAGACAATGGAAGCAAAAGCAATCTGATATGGACCGTGCTTTGGCCCCATTTGCTCCATCATCTCTCTATCAGATGCTCAGTCAAGGTGTACAGGAGCAAGAGATGATCTGTCGTGCTCTCGAGGAAAGTTTTCTCGACGGGGATGGCGATACGGCCACAGAGAAAGAGGTTGTGGAGTGGGTCAGAAGGTATCGAGAGGCAAAGAAGGTCTATTATTCCCGGCGAGAGCGCAAGGAAAGGTGGGATGAGGGAAGGGTTGGAGGTTGGCGTTGAAAGGAGATACATTAGAAGCTTGGACCTTCTTCGTTCGTCATCATGCACTTTGTGTCATGTTGTTGTGTTTACTACCGGGTACCTATCACCAACTCCACAAGCGAATACACATCACTGGAACTGCACCACAAGGCATCCCCGGTGGATGGTTGGTTGTACGGTCGAGAGTGGTACTTGGTTGAGACATCAACGTCGTCCACATCATTCAACCTACGAATGACACATGTTGGTACCTATTCGCCTAACTGTTGTACCTCCTACCACCGGCCTATTGCAGAAATCAAAACACAATGCAAGACCTGATCTTGAAACTTCTCCTCCCTCCACGACATTGCCCATCTCACAAGGCTGCACCATTGATAATGGCCGTACACCACACCGACAGTGGAAACAGCCCAACCGGACCGATGTCATTTTGCCAGAAAATATATCTCAATTGGAGCGCCACTACTTCACCCACTTCATCTCCCAAAGTTGCTCGAGCCATTCGTACCTACCCTACCGAAATCAAGCACACGTGTGTTGTTGCAATGTTACTTTCCCCTCAATAGTACGATGATTATCTCGAGTGGATGTTATTCATCCCCTCGCAACACGCACAAAATTGAATGAACTGTATCCTGCACTGGTACTCTTTCGTCCTAACTCACCCTACACAGTTTCGTTCTTCACTTTGATGAACATCGCTTTCATCTTTTCAAAACCATGTGCCAAGGTGCCGAACACGAGAAAACGATCTGGTGATCATTCTCTGTTCCCCCCTCGTATTAACATAAAGTCTCTGATCTGATTTAAACTTTGCTCTCCCTCATGAAGAAACCCATCACGGATCACGGTTCTTGCAACAGTGTTGCTTCATTTAAATCGTCTCCCCCTTCTGCATATCGCTTGCGACTCGCACCCGCAGCAAGAACGTCCAAGGTGGAATGCAATTACTTGCAGCTGGCAACTAGAATTGGATCACCACCAGCAACAGTCTTCCTTCTAAATTAACTCATCGCGACGGGTGATGTTATGCTTAATAACCTTATAACTTTAAAATAGAGGGGTGTACTGCTATTTGCTATCATTGGTGGGTGTGATGGGTGAGGTGTGATGGGTGACGCACTCTTACTGGGGTTTATCACAAGTGGTGTCGGTAGTTGATATCCTCATCACAGGGCGGTGGATTTTCACTAGCTGGCTTGTGGGGATCCGGACGGAAAAACTGTCGTTCTTGTTACGATGCGGGGTGTGGATTTGCACTTTGTTATGCGGGGATGAACTTGATGTGACTCGTAAATGCAGGTTGATCGGTTGTGGGGAATAGAGGGAAGAACATGGATTTCGACTTGCCTTTTTGCGTTTTTGATAGTGGTAGAGTATGGTGGTCTTGAACGCGGAGATGGGTTTGTGTTCGAGATATGAAGTTGGTTTGCTGGATTTCTTATGGGAGAGAAGGGAAGGAAGGATTGTGATACAGAGACCTCATTCTAATTTATATTCCTCCTGATAAACCATTTTCTTCCTCCTCCCTCCTCCCTTCTTTCATTACCCTCTCAATCTCTTTTCTTTTGAATACAGTTTATATTCTTGAACTTGTAACTCTACCTACTGTATATATTTCTGAATTGCGGTGTCTCCTCTCTTCTTGTTGTTGTGGAAGTGGAGAGGGGGGGGGTGATACATATGGTTGTGGGTTTAAGTAGGGGATAGAGGGGTGAGGGGTTTGGAAGCGGGGATCGGTGGTGCTTGAAGTATGGTATTATTTTTCCTATTCCTTTTCTCCTTCTTTTTGATTACTTATATATAATTTAGGATACCATTACGACTCCTACTAATGCTAAATCTTGTCAGCAGCTAATAGAAGAGGTAGCGAGGACACTTTCCGGCCAAGCTACATAGGTAAGTTGCGAATTGGTCAAAAGCTATAGTAGAACAAAGGTTATGTTTGCAAGTGCGAATTTTACTTCTCCTTCACTTGTTTACGCTGTTTTTTGATGATATGTGGTCTTCATCTCTCACCGAACTATATTTTCCAGTCTGCTTTTCCACTCTCTCATTCGGAGGGGCCAACAATCAACCATACATTCACTCTTTCTTTCTTACTATCACCATTTTCAGTTTGCTAGTAAATTTCTGGTGGTTTATTTAGCGAAAAAATGGGTTGTCCAGTTCTGCGTGTCATTGAAATTCTTGCTTTTTTGGAGAGTAGGTATGGTTTGAAAGCGAGGTGTGAGATGGTGAGAGAGGTAAGATTATATAGCTCCTGAGAGAACTATTGAAGTTTGTAGTGAGATGATGTGAGTGATCTATCGCATATCCCATAATATCAATGGGGGAACTAGCTAACTATATAATCGTAGGGTGCATTTAGAAGAGTTGGATGGATTACTTCAACAAGAAAACCGAAAGGTAGCAGACTCCCTCGTTCCATGGGGTTTTCCTACTCGTGATATGTAACCAAACACCAAGATCTCGACCGCTCGAACAGAATCTTCCAAGTTCCGATCTACGAGACTACGAATGGCTTTGCGACGGGATCATCAATCGATCCCGAATACGCAGTGAGGTATCTCGGCCTATTCCGAACACTATCGATTCCGAGTCGGCGACTACACTTTCGGTCAGTGACTCATCACAATCATGCTCTTTAATGCCGAATCTAGAGCTTAAAGCTTTGACGTGCACAACATGACTTCGGTCTTCCCTATTTCCGCTTCGGGTCGTGTACTCTTACTATTATTTCGTATTACTAGTGGAAATTACATGAGAGATTTATTGACATATATTAGAGACACATTCTATTCAGATTTCGAAGGTTCTTTGGTAGCTTCTTTCGTTTCTATGCATTCGTTACAGTCCTCCGCTTGACAACTCTTTCCTTCTCTCCTAGTACTTGTTCTATTCTTTTCAGTCTTGCTCGGTGGTCTTTCTCTTACCGCCAAAATGCATTCCCTCCGTTTCGTTTCCTTCCTCGCTATCCTAGGCCTCCGAGTCACTGCAGCAGCGGCAACAGATGGTATTGCGCAGAGTTATAACCTTAAAACTCATGTTATTCAAGGACAGCATTCCCATACCAATCTCTACGGTACGCAACACCTTCCCCTTCTTCCACCCCTCTGACAACTTTCAGTCAACTACATCCAAACCGGCGACTCCGACATAGCCGGCTACACAACCGGCGACGTCGTCCTCTTGCCAACCACCCCTGATTTCCAGGGGTATTACAATGCGACGGAGCGAAAACAGAGTTTTTGGAATGGTACGGATTCGTTGGGACTTTACTTCCCGGCTGATGTGGCGGAGGTTTGGCATGAGTGGTAAGAATACCGCCCTCCCCATCCCCTCTCTCTACACCTATATATGAGCTAATTCATTGGGAATTTCAGGAGACCTATGGAACTTAATTGGGGCGGTGATGGACAGTCGAATTTCGATGTCGTAGGTGGAAGTTTGTATGGTGATCAAGCGCTTGGTTGGGTCGGTACGTATACTTGCTTACCTTGATGCTTGTTTTATTTGATGGAGATGAGGATGGGGAATAGGAGATGCTAATCATATGGGTGGTAGTCTGCAATTGGGATCACAGCTGTCCTCAGCTTTTCTACCTCAATCGCAACCAAAATGCCATTACGGGAAATTTTACGTTGCCGACGACGTGTTCGTATGTGGCGCTTAATATGGAGTATATTAAGTAGGATGGCGTTTAGGAGAGGGAAGTAGGTGGAGGTTGGTGGGGTTGGAAGGGGTTTGGATTTGGTGCGGAAAAGGGGGGCGGTTGTTTATGGGGTTGTTTTTTTCTTCGGCTCGGGAGCTTTGTGTGGATTTCTTTGGTATGGGCGAGAGTGGAGTTAGAAGCTGCTAGAGGTTCTTTTCTATGGAAGTATTTTGGATATCAATAATACCGCTTTTGGTGATTCGATCGACAGCCTAGACAGGTTAAGCTTGAAAATTCTGGAATTTATTTCGTGCTAACGTAGAAATTCAACCTACAACTTCCAAGTCTATGCTTTCTGGGAGTCACAACTATGTAAGAGTTGGGGCCATAGCTCGTCGCACACTTTAAGCGAGATCCGCGACCCCACCATAATTTCCTACCCTCAACTTTAAAAATCAATAACAAATC
>QYAP01000906.1:1457-13387 GCA_003988905.1 Hymenotorrendiella dingleyae
TGTGGGAGAAAGGAGGTGAGGGGGTTTTAGGAATGTATATGGAGCGACTGCGCCGCGGCTAGAGAGTGGAGTTGTTCCATATTTCATAAAACACACTCATATAGCTAGAGGATAATTTTCGGCTGGAGGATAATTTTGGTAGTCCCAAAATAACGCGGTACGAGTAAGCACGGCACGCGTGCCTTCCTCAAAATCGAAACGCGGTCTTAGGTAAGTCTATCGGAAGCGCAAAGTCTATATTTATTATTTGGATGTCTATTTCCTACCAGCGATGCGCGTCCCTGTCAATGCGCTTACAGTCAGCGCTTCGTTAATTCTGAGTAATTTCAACAAGTTTTCACTCATGAAATATGTATGGTTGCAAGCATTGTGGTTCATCAAGACCAATATGATATGTGAACGCAGATATCAATTAATAATCATCCTCATAGCGAGGGTCCGCTTCATATCCATGTTCAGCGCTATAATCGAATTCGACAAATACTGGCGGGTCGGAAATCAAAGTATTGGCTAACTCCTTCAACTGTTCAGCCGCGCGCTCGGTTAATTCCTTTTCCCTCATCAAATCCCACTGTTTTTTTCTTGCTTGAATGGTCGATCTTTTTACCGTATTATAATTGAAAGGCTAATAAGTAGAGGTAGCGGACTTACGATGGTTTTTAGATCTGATAACCATGTTTTCCCTGATCTATACGTATAATACTCTTTGGATTACCGGTTGAACATAATCAATGCTACGTCAAAATCACAAAAACGTGCTATCTCGTCCGCTTTTCGCTCTAAACTTCTCCTTCTTCTACGCCGTTATGTATTTCGAGTCTTCAAGGTCGATTTGACTTGGGTTCGCATAATGTAATGTAGAGGGCAGTTTGTGACCCGCAAGAATATGGCTCCCTCCTTATATCTTTATCTTTATGAGATAGGTTACACTCGCCTGAAAATAGACAGGAGTGTTTTTGGATCCCATATTACTATCTATAGCCCGGCTTGGCGTCAGCTTTCCATGTTTCAGACACACTTATATTAAGCTCGCCACGCTCAAAATTATTCTTCTACGCTTCGCGCATCATGGATTTTACAACGTGGTATGCTGTAACTCTTGCTACCATCTCTACTTATTTTATTTTCTACCATATTCTCTCCAGGATACTCAAGCCCCTTCCAATCATACTAAGCAAATGGTTTCTTAATCATATCGTTTACCCTCAAATGCATCGCTACATTCGTGGCTCTGGTACGATATCACGAATTGAGCTAATATTTTTGAGCTTATTCTGGATTACAAATATGATTTTCATTGCATATGACTTGAAAAGTGTATCAGATCTTACTAGCCGTACAGGAATCATATACGCAATCAATCTGGTTCCTCTAGTTTTAGGGGCTCATATGAATTTTGTTGTTAACAGCGTTGGCATAAGCCTACAAACATATGCTCTTGTGCATTCTTGTCTGGGGCGGTTAGTCATTACTGAAGGTATAGTGCACTGTATTGCCAGTATGGTGTCTCACAATAACACCGACCTACATACAACCTCCGGAATTTCAACAGTGGTTGTAGGTTTTTCTCACTTTATCATATCAATAGAACCAGATTAATGCGTCTATCTAGGCGGGAGCACTCCTAGGTGCTCTCTAAATTACGTCATTTTCCTTCATCCGTAAGCATGTTTACGAGCTTTTTTAAAAACTCCACTTAGTACTCGCACTCGGTCTCATCCTTTCAGTTTATCTGCACAAGCCGACAAAGAAGGCTTTTCACTCGCCTACAATCTTTCTCGTCGTTGCAATATCCTTAAGAGGATTTTCACTCTTGCTTCAACTTGTACATGTTTTCTACCGTAACGTGAAGCGTGGAACATAGACTGGTACAATGAAAGTAGAAGGATTAACCTACACAGATCGTGTCAATCCGGACCGTCAAATCAATATTCCCATAACGGACGCCTACCATTTACGCATCTGGCCGTCAAAACCATGGACACCAAAGGCGGGTTAGTATGTGTATCTTTATGTCCCAGGTGCCAGTTCAACTTCTTTCCTCTAGTCGTACCCATTTTTTATTTCATGGTGGGACCGAGACAGCAAAGGCGATAGTATCCTACTTGTAGTAGAGAAAAAGAAGGGAATTATTTCGGATTTATACCTACGGTCAGGTGATAGGTTCCAGTCGACTTCCAAGATGGCTGTTATGCTAGAAGGACCATATGGAGAAGAGTTAGGTCTGGAAAATTATGGGATTGTGCTCCTTTTCGCTACCGGAATTGGAATCTTAGGCCAGCTCCCCTATGTTAAACAATTTTTAGAAGGTTACTATAAATATAAAATCAAAACTAGAAAGATTATTCTATTTTGAGAGATCGAATGTGAAGGTAGCGGTCTCTATACTTCTAAGTTATCTGATACTAACGGCAGAAATAGTTTACGCTACGTGGGTTGCTGATATAATGGAATCACTTCTTAAAAGGGACACTTCTCAAGTATACCCCACCTTATTATTTTTTAATAGCAAAAGAATACGGTACCTTATTAACAGAAATACTAGATATTAAATATTAATCTCTTTATTCGTAGGGACTATATCTCCAAGTATTAAAAGGAAGGGGATATTACTTCCGCGGGAAAACGGATTACAACTACTTACCTCGCGCGCGGCATAAACCCTAATAAGCTTATTACAACCGAAGTTACAAGACAAAAGGGTTATATAGTAATTTGTTATAAGTTGGCGCCTTAAAAATTGAAGACGAGAAACTGATAGCAACAGCTTATACGAATCCTAATGTGAGAAAGAAAATTTGCGAAATAGTACGAATGTCTAACATTCAAAATATTGCTTTTAAGGAGTTAGGGTTTAATCCGAGTGAAAAATATAAAATGGGGCAAAGGCCTTAGTATAATTTCGGAGCTAAAATCAAAGATCTAGTTTAACAGTGAATCGTGTTTCAATGAAATATAAGGTTTTTCAATATGCCCGACCAGCCTTCAAGACCGTGAGGAGTTTGGGGGTATGACTAAGCATGTGCTTCCTGAAAAAAGGGGAGGCCGAAGCTCTAAGCGAAATCACATAAGGTAAATTTAATTCATTTCATAGAAGTCATAATATTGTAAATACTCATTCCTCATAGGCTCATATAGAACTGTGTTGTGATTTGTATGTAAATCGGGATAGAAATACTTAATTAAACTAAATAGAAATTGAGGTATTTAAGTAGTGGAATTGAAGCTATTCCTAGGGTTTATGACCTACTTTTTCATTTCGCTATTCTTCACTTCTCTATTCCTCTGTGTCCACTCTATCGCTACTCGTGTGAGGTCATCGTCGTCGAAGTTTGTCGCCGCTCGTCATCGCCGCGGAAGGTCATTGTCACCGCGGAAGGTCATCATCACCGCGGAAGGTCATCATCACCGCGGAAGATCATCATCGTCGCGGAAGGTTGTCGTCGTTGCAGAAGGTCATCATTACCACGGAAGATCATCGTCGCCGCGGAAGGTCGTCATCGCCGCGGAAGGTCATCGTTAGGTCATTGTCACCGCGGAAGATCATCATCGTCGTGGAAGGTTGTTATCGTTGCGGAAGGTTATCGTCGTTGCAGAAGGTCATCATTACCACGGAAGATCATCGTCGCCGCGGAAGGTCGTCATCGCCGCGGAAGGTCATCGTTAGGTCATCGTCACCGCGGAAGGTCATCATCACCGCGGAAGATCATCATCGTCGTGGAAGGTTGTTATCGTTGCGGAAGGTTATCGTCGCCACGGAAGGTCATCATCACCGCGGAAGATCATTATCGCCGTGGAAGGTTATTGTCATCGCGGAAGATTATTATCACCGTGGAAGGTCATTATTACCGCGGAAGGTCATTGTCGCTACGATCGTTGTTACCGCGAAAGGTTACTGTCGTCGCGGAAAGTTATCGTTGTCGCGGAAAGTCGTTATCGCCGCGGAAGATCATCGTCGCCGCGGAAGATACCTGATCTTAGTCTGTGCATTTCGAAACCAAGAGGCCCCTGGAGGCCTCTCAAAACTGAAGAACCGGATTGATGAAGGCGTTCTGAGTTTGGCAGATTTCAATGATCTAAAATACCCTTTTCGATTCAGTCCATAATTCCACCACAACAATAAGCTATAGATAAATAAACACTTGTAGCTGGTCAGTGAAGCTTCTATTGACCAGCTTATCACATTTTTAATTCGAAAAAGGGTGGTGGCGGTATATTCCTAGATCAAATCCAAAAAGTTGGTTGCGTGTATTGTAATCATCGTGTGAATTCTAAGTCCCCGTTTGTGAATTTCATCACAAACACGACACTTTTACGGTCGGAAATTTGATGTATTTGTTCGTAAAATCCATGCGGACTTGACGCACGAGTTTATTTATTCGTAAGATGTTTCTGTGGTTAGATATGGCGAAGTCTAGATAATCGTGGTGCTGTGCACGAAGCTCAAGAATCGCGCGCAATTAACGGCCCAGGGTGCTGCACCATCGCTCTTCCGCCATAACTGTAGGAATAATGCGCACTACCTTAAATTGAAGAGCAGGCTTTGCGCTTTCGAGTATGTGGTTGAAAAGTTGTTGTTTTGCGATGGATAATGGTCGGTTGAGCGACCCTTTCCGATTAGAGTCTGATTTACTGAGATAAATTTATACTAAATATTCCTATTTTACATATGAATCAATTCTAATAAGGATGTTGAGATCGAATAAAAATGATTACCTGCAGTATAGACAAAGTTCATAGAAGAGGCAGAGACAATGAAAAAATGCACGACAGACGACGAATGGTGAGGATTGTGAGTGACAGTAACTGGAATTAAATGCGGAATCTGCTCTACCAAATAAATTGCTCCGCAACCAATGCAATTGAAATTGAATACGAAATTATTACTTCGACTCTTCTCACAAACCCTGATTCTTCATTCTTCTTCATTTTCGGATTTCACATACTCCTTGATAGCCCCTATCACTGCTTCTTCAACCCTAAACACCTTATACTCTCTTGCCCATACTTGTAACTCCAAAACGTATTTTTTAAGCGCATCAAACTCTTTTTTAGTTTCGACAATCCTGCCTAATTAGCATTTTCCTCTTTGTCCGATACATGATCACCTACTCGCTTCGAAGACAATTAACTAACTGGTTATTCCTCGCAGCCCTTTGTAATAGTTAGCCTCGGTAGTTAGTAAGACTTGTAGTGTACTCACTCAAGTAAGTCTTATCTCAAACTTGAAATTTCTTCCTTATTTGCTTCAATTTCTTGCTTATGAGCAGCGACCCTGTACGCTTAGCTTTTGTATATGGTATGTGTTGATTTGTTCATACCTGTCCTGCAAACTCTCCAATGCATGCTTCTATTCCTCGAGTCTAAGTTGGTTAGATTTTGCTTTCATCAATAATTATTTGAGCTTACGCTATCCAAACGCCATCAACCGCCACATTCAAGTTTCCTGCTTCAGTCTCGGCGTTTTGCCCAACATCTCTGCTCTCAAAATCTCTCTTAATCTCCTCAATATCCCTGTCAAATACATGATGATTCTGGACTTAAGGCAAGCCCGAGAACGGCTGCCCCCAAGCTTACTCGGGACCTTCGTAGCAGAATGGCCCCGCTTACAGATTAGTTAATAAAGGTAGAAGATACAATATTTTCACTTACGATTGAAATAATTTCCATTCTGGTCGCATTACCACCCATTAGTATACACGTTACTGTATTACACAACTTAAGAGTATACCATATTACGATTATTTTGATCGTAAAGGTTTATGCCGAAAATACCAATATGGGTGAGATGAGAAACAATGAAAATAGGCGCTCCAAATATAAAGGCATATTTAAAATTACGAAATAATTGCTTCGTATTAGGGATTCAGAATAGACAGCCTAGCGGTTGCTAAAATTAGAAAAGGGTTCAAAAATATTCTGGGAGCCGATAATGGTCCTCAAACATCGTGTTGGCAACAAAGCACATCAAAAAATGGGCTCGCAAATGAACCCTACGAATCTAGGGCCGCGATTCTTTACTCGATTTGTTCCTTGTCAATAATTATATTGGGCTCGGAATGTGGGGTTTCTTACCTCATACCAACAGCGGTGTACCAAAACCGTAGCTATTGAAATCCACTTGCTGAAAAAAACCTACCAACAGCCGCCGGTGAAAACCAACAGCGCCGGTGAAAATCAACCACCGCCCACCGATGCCGTATTTTGAACCCCACTTCAGGAATGAAATTACAGCGGGTTGGTGCTCAAAAAAGATTCAAGTGTCAGTGTTCGCACACTGTATGATCTGCTATAAGAGTCCACCTAGGATTGTGGTGGTAATTGTTCACAGCTCCCTTTTCAAGTCGATCTTCCACTCTATCAACTCTTCAAGCTCTGCAGCGTTATCTTCACACCTGCGTGGAGATGGGTTCTCTTCAAGGTCAAACTAGCACACCCCCTCGATTGGCAACGATGGCTTCTATTCAAGAACAAAGCGAGGCACTTTCCAATGTTACTTCTCCCCAAGGGCAAAATCAATATGCAAGTTCCCCACCAGTTCTTTTTACGTTGTAGATTTCTCTTCTAATAGCAATTAGATCCAGCGTCTTGGAACCCCCTTCGTAGAGACACCTCGATAACAACAACCAAAGGCCAAGTTAGGAGACGTTGCGATCATTGACGAAAGTCTATTCCATATGGGTCGTTCGCTTCAAGCCTGTCGTGAGAGGCTATTCACTTATCATTAACTCTTGCAAACCACCTCGGAGGAGCGGGATTCTTATTAGCAACAATCGATAAGCGAACAAAAAGTACACAAAAAGTGTTTCCAGGCCTTCCACAACCTTAAAGCATAGTACTACGATCTCTAAACCGATAATAAAGCAGTTCATCGTAAGCTTAAGGCCGAAAAGAAGCGGGTCCAAAATGCCTTAATGAACACCTCCCAGAACTATTTGCTTAAGAAAGACATATCAATAAAGCTTATGACGGAGCGTGATGAACTAGCCAAAGATCTCAATGAAGTATCTGAGGAGCGCGATGAGTATGCCTTAGTCAATGCTCAGCTGCAATAGCGCGATCGCGATCTCGAAAAACAGATTCAAGAATTGTATACTCAAATTGGATTGAAGCAGGAAGTATCTAAGGAAACCGAACTCGCGCTAGTCCAACTTAAAGAGCAGTGTAACGACTACGAAACTACTATCGAGGGTTCTCATAAGGAGAAGAAGTAATTGAAGGACGAGATAGAATAAACACATTTATACTATTAGCATAGCATGTAACAGGTTGCGAAAGAAATGCACGATCTTCAGAACGAGAACAAGAATCATAAAAAGAGTATACAAGGCCTTAAATAAGAAAACTTCGAACTTTAGAAATAGTTGAAATACTAAAGAGAGTTTCTTCAAGGGGAGAAAGAAGCTTACTAAGAACAGTTGCGATACTATTAAAGACAGAACGAAAAGCTGGACGAGCAAGTATACTGCCTTCAGAAGGAGAACCAGGAGCTTGGAGGGCAGATCAATTATCTTCAGAATGAGAAAGATCTCCGAGATGCGGACAACATGGGCCAAATCAGAATCGAGCTTTAGGATGAACCCGCAACTCTCTATGACCAGCCCGACAATTCCAACGATCAACCTTGTGCTAAACCCCAAGAAAGCAATACCCACGCTTGCGACGAGCTCCATGGCAATATGACCCAGGCCAACGATGACTTCCAAGTTACCGCCGCCACCCTTATTCCTCTCCCGATATCACCAGTCTCACTTATCACGATTGGTAAGCGATAGAGAGAAAATGAGGGCGATCTTAAGATGAAGGGTGGAAAAGAACGAAAGAAGAAGGGGAGGGCTATAAGATCAACGGGTCTCAGAACAGTTTAGTGGGAATTTGTTTTGCTAGGGCATGTTATAACCTATTTTTGTTCATGGCTTTGTTTGTTTCTTTTTTTATTTTTTGAAATTTACTTTTCATATCTAATTCTAAATATACTAGTTTATTTTATGAAATTAAATGAAGAATCCGTCTACTTCGGCTCATCCAAGAGACAGTAACAAGGTATTCTCAAATCCCGCTATTGCTACTTTGACTCAGGGAGTACAATATATGGGCATCTTTTTCCTATTGGAACCCCCCTTGTGGGGGTGGTATCACGTGAACCGACAGAAAACAGACTGGTATATGTGATATTACGGAGGCATCGGCGCTAATACACCAAACTACTACTATCAACTCTCTTAATAAGAAAATAACCTCGGAAGTGGGATTTAATATCCGCTTATATTAAGTAGAAAAGCTGGATTTCCGGCGGGTCTTATATATAAAAGGAGGGGAGGAACTTGTCCAGAAATTATTACCTTTCCCAACTTTTATCTTTTCTATAAATACTACCTCTTTAGAAATGACCACACCATCTGGCTTTATGTCCTCATCCGCTCGGTTGTACGCTTTACGTGTCCTGCTTAAAGAACCTATGAAACCGCCTCCAGATGATGTCCAACTAAGAGCCGGCCTAAGAAAAGACACCACAACTAGTGTTATATAGATAGGTCAAGAGCTTATGACTGATACCCCGCTCGAGTTAAGCCCCTCTGGTGGAAATTCCGGAAACTGGTTTCGGGTAACAGTTATGGCTTACTATGTAACACATCTCTACCAAGAATACTATAAATAGGAGAGGTATTCAGCCAAAAAGTATACCGAAAACCTGAACAAAATCCTCGTTGAATACAAAGTCGCAATTAGGAAAGAGCTAGTGTACTACGACGAGCAAGGATGGCTAATATGCTCTTCCAAGACGGTTGCTTTGCACCGGCGCTACTTATAGCATCTTCTCTTCCTCAACCTTAAGGTACAATCGATTCCCTCCACAGAAAAGACAGGGTACTCTCTTAGTATCCTGAAACGAGTAGAACGAGAGACCATCTTCTTACACCCTGGAATAGCCTTCCCTATTGGTAACGCTAACCTTGCCGATGTACGTCCGCGGATAACTCCCCTGGAAGACAATAAGGAGCTGGGCGAGGACGGATATATGCCGGGATGTCGCCCCATGTGAAGTATGAGCACTCTCAACGGTGTGTCGCCTCAATGCACGGCCCAATACAGTCTGAGCAAGGTGCGAAAAGAAGAAGTTGGAATTGGAAGGTGGCCGATTTCAAGCCGACCCTACCGCTTCTCAATATCATGGCCAGGATCGAGGTTATACCATAACGCATTCAATTCCAGATTTATTAAATGGCCAATCAGTGAGTATCCACTCGTTTGAGTCTCGCTCCTAGCACCTACGAGGGGAGCCAAGCTTCCCTCTACTAGAGAAATGGTTGAGAGAGGTGAGACTAGCAGCTCACCTGATACATACCTCGTTGACTTCATATACAGAACCTTGAAGAAGTCCCCGGTGTACAGCAAGAGCCAGATCGAGCTCTGCTTATTCAACACCCCTCGATCTCCCTACGGATATAGCACTTCCGGGCCGTAGGGAGGATGGAAACTTGGTATGCGACTCGGCGTCTTGCATGCTCCCGGATCCTGGGTTGCAATAACATTTTCTGAAGCCAAATCCTATTGACAGAACAGAATTTGCAATTCCAGGGTTGCACCACCCGTTTGCATGAAGTGTGGATGCGCTCACTAAATGCATCTTCCTTCTCCCCTTCCTTACTCTTAAAGAATTCCATCTAGCAAGTACTTACTACTTTACCCCGCAACATAGAACAACTATCGGTTTCTTTACCGCCAGTGAATGTGCAAGACATACCGATTTCCTTATCGCCAATAAATATAGGGATAGCAGCGAACCACTTAGTGGTTAATGAGAAGCTTAATATCATACACATTAAGCCAAACAACTACTTCCACCGATTCCTCGAAATCAAATGGCCCACTAGCCGGGACCCCCTCACCCAAATCGATATCAAATTTTCCTGGTACGAGGTAGATGACACTGTCAAAGCAAGTTCTATGAGCCATAAGAAGAATTTGGTGAAATTAATCATATTGTTGTTCCATGAAGAGAGGTTTAGGTCTCTGAAGCCTGTCAAACGGCAGGGTGCTGACTAAGCTACATCATGTGCTCTGACAGACACCACCCCCAGAAAGTGGACACATACATTTTCCAGGAAAAGTCGAACATCGATATGCCCTCACAGGATTTCTACCTTTCGCTTTCATCTCATTCGCTATCGAAAGGACAGGGCATTTCATTTTAATAATACATGTTTTACCAAGTGCTCGGGAATGTTCAACAGCATACTTAAATATTGTCGTGTAAATATTGAAGCTGTCTTTATATTTGCTTATAAGCTTACAATAACAGAGGATGAGACTAAAAAGGACGAGCCTATCAACAGAGGGGAGGAAGAAGTTGTCTAAGAAGAGATGTTTGGTGAATAGTTGAAGATGAAGGGAATATTTTGCGAGTAGTCAAGTAGGAAGGGGCAATCGGGAATTTCGACATCTTTGCAGTCACTCAAAACTCATCACTTTTGGAGAATATATGTTACTTCTTTCTAGTTACGTGAGATGTAACCCCTCTGGCTCTTGCTGTCACACACTGAAGATTTCTTCAAGTTTCTGTATATAAAGTCAAGGAGTTATACTCGTGTTGGCGAACGGTACTTGGAACTAGTTCGGGCCCTGAATAAGAGAATAGTGGTTGAGGATTGGGGCTTGGATGGAAGTGAAGACTCTGGAGAAGGGGTAAGTGATAAAAAATCGGGAGCCATCCTAGAGATTGTGAGCCGGTTACTCTCCACCCCCATACTCTACTCATTTATAGCGGTATATATCTTGCGAAACCGATAGGATGTCATGTCATTCCTTCACTTCCTGAGCGCCGGGTTCAATATTGTCTGGAAAACTGAATGAATGAGTGAGAAATGCTACTACGATCAGCTGTCTCTTATACACGAGAGCGTCTCACACAAGCCGGGCGTTAGAGCCTCTCGTCGGGCGTAGCGGGGCCTCGTCATCGAGCCACAACCAAGCTTTCCTCTAATACAGAGAAGGATGAGCAGCTCATCTGATATGCAACCACCTCGCGCAATTAAAAGAGATTTTCAGCTCCAGCTAGCGAACTCCTTCCTCGAGGGTACCACTGTGCCAAATTACACCCCAAATCCCACTTCCACCAACAAGGAGAAACCTCCTTCTTTCCAAATTCCAAAAACATGCCCGATATAGTTGGCTACCTATAAGCTAGTCTGGTGGAGTATTCGGATGTCCTCCCCAGACCCCCAGCTATCACCCTTACAAGGAATATGCCGGACACGCCTGTCACTAGTTAGTGTCCAGCCGTTTTCCCGCTTCGCGGATAGCGGCTTGCAGCTCGCTGACCAGAACCGGAACATGGAATAGTTGTTCGGGATGCTTCGCTCTAGTGCTAGGTTTCAGGGGGGTAAGCCAGACCCTAGCAAATCCCTTCCACCCCCATGAAATGGCTGGTGCAGTAAGTAGCTCCTTGTCTACAAGGGTCTGCTTCGCAAAGTAAGCAAACAGTCATAAATCCATATACTAGCAAACCATCCACGCGAGAGCATTGGAACATCCTACCATTTTCAACATTCTCTTTTCGTCTAATGAGATACGTAGAAGCTCTCTTCCATCAACCTATCCTGCCTACAGCCTTTTCCGGCACAACACAACCATGAATACCAGCGAATCGCTCACTACTACACCTCCAATTCACTAGCACATGCTTCTTCGTCTTGGTCCACTAGGCATTGACTGTACCCTGGATTCACACCATCAACCACAATTTCGCCGGGATGAACATAACGAGATCAAGATTCTCCAAGCCAGGCCAGATGAATTTCAGCAGAAGCTCCATGCTATATATGGAGTTAACGTCAAAGAAATGCTTCGGGAATGTTTAAAACATGGTGAATGTGTTTCTCGTGTTTTTGTAGCTAAAGAAGGCCCCTCGCAAATGTAAGTCCTTATTT
>QYAP01000907.1:0-11440 GCA_003988905.1 Hymenotorrendiella dingleyae
GAATAGGACCGCTCGATTCTTAGAAGAATTCTCTTTTGTTTGATGGTATTTTCGATGTGCTACGACAAAAAGTCAGATTCTGCAAAATGTTGTGTTCAAATAAGATTAAGATCCTATTAATTAAGATTATATAATAATTTAATATCTTTTTTAATTCGAAGTTTATATTTTTAAAATATATAAAAAAAATGATAATAAAGGTTCTTAAAATAATTAATACCTTTTAAAGAATAATTAATATTATAAGAGATCCCTTATTTTATCTTATTAAATAAATAATTATAATCTATATTCTTTTTATTATTTATTTCGAATTTAAAATCTAATTTCCGGGCTATATTTAAAAATATTCTAATAATTAGATAAAACATTTAAAAAATAGAATTAAAATCTAATTTATTTTTCTTTAAAAAAATAGTTCTTAATTAATATAAGAATTATCCTTTTAATTTATAAGATTATCTCTATTTTAATTCTCTTTATAGAATTAGATCTCTTAACTTTAAAGATAGCTCTATTATAATATAATAAGACTTTAATAATAAAATCTTATTATTTTAATCTCTTCTATTTTTTAAGATCTAAAATTCAAAAAAAATTTCTAAAAGATTAATTATTAATTAAAACCCGATTCCTATTTAATTTCTTAATTTTAAAGATATTAATCTAATTTAAGATATTCTTTAAAAGTATAATTATAATAAAGAAATTTTTTTTTATAAATCAAAGGATCTAATCTAGAAAAATCTAAGAATAATTATAAATAAGCTTTCTTAGATTATTTTTCTATAATTCCTAATATAAATATAATAGTTTACTTTAATAACTTTTACTTAAATAATAATAATATAAAGGGTAGAATATATATTATTTTAATAAGAAAGGTTATTTTTATGAAATCTATTACTTTTAGAAATTCTTTCGAAATTTATATTATTCTTTTAAGATTAAAAATTATATTTTATTCCTTAACATAAATAAATATAATGAATATTTATATTTATTTTAATAATTTAAAAATTATAATATAATTTCTTTTATATTCTATTAGAATCTCTTAAAAGGTTTTTAATAAATTTTATTAAATTAAATTAGATTTAAATAATAGGATTAAAATCCGTTAATATTCTAATTATATCGATATTAAAAGAAATGAAATAATTAATTATATTATTAGAATAACGGTTAAAAGAAAAAAGGCTTCTATTCTCTTTTTTTATATAATTATTTTCGATAAACGGATTAAAAATATAAGAATAATTAAGATTAAGAATTTATAAAATATTATATTTCTAGACAAATATTATAATCTTAGTTTCTTTAATTAGATCCCTAAATTAATTATTCTATATCTTTTTTAATCCGTATTTAATAGGCTAATTATTATTTAAATTAATTATAAAGATTTTATAATTTATTATAAGAGATTTAATTATTAAAATACTTTATTATTCTATAATTACAGAAAAAAGAAATCTCTATTATATTTAATTTTTTATTAGTTTATAATTAAGAAAGCTTCTAAAATTTTCAAAACGATTAATAAAAATCCTAGGATTTTATTTAATCTTTTTTTATATAAATTCTTTAAGAAAACTCTTTTAAAGATCCGTTTCTTTTAAGATATTTATTTTATAAAATAAAAATAATTATTTAATATCGAGTTTTAATAGGGGAAAACTATTAAAGGCCCGGATCTATTATTTTCCGAACTATTAATAATTAACCCCCTTTTTTTAATCTAATTTTACGATATCTATTAATACCTATAAATAAACTATAATTCGAATTCCTTATATCTATTAGTTTCGTAATATTATATATTACTCCTCTTTTATTTAATTAATCTATTATTTTATTTATTTATTATTTTTATTAGAGTATTTTATATATAGATTTATATATATTATAATAGTTAATCTATTATTTCGAATTATTTTAATTCCTTTTATTTCCTTTAAAGCTTCATCTTTTAATATTTTATCTTTATAATAAAAGGGCTAATCTTTAAACTCTATATTTCTTAAAGCCTAAGATTAAAATTAGCTCCCCTAATATTATATACTTAGACTTAAGATTTCTAGGATTTGCTAATTATAATTATCTTTAATACTATGAAAAATTGTATATTCTATTTGATATTAAATAATGTAAATAAATAAATAAATAAGAAGATTAATTAGCTTTTAAATAGATATAATAATATTGAAATTTAATGTAAGGTCATTTAGCCGAAGAATTAGTTAATCCATATTTTTATCGCAAAGTTTCTTATCGAATATAACGAAGGCGGAGATTAGAAAGCATTTTTTAAGCTATTTTATATCCAAAGTAGTGTTGGTTTATTTCTTGTAGGAATCTTTGTTTTATGGTTCTTCGTGGAAATAGCCTTGAAGGCTTGACTCCTGAATTTTTGGAGGCGGGGGTTTTGACAGGGTAGGCTAGTTGTGATAAGCTCTGCTATCATATCAAAATATCTAGCTTTCCTATTAAATATCATATTGGAGAAGCGACCTCGGAGTGCACAGAATGGAACCCAGATTACTCTTTGCTTTTAGGGGGTTCGCCTACGGATTGGCGATGCTCTGACCGGGTGTGGTAACACCTTGCCAAGGCCTTCGAAACAAAGACTCTCCCAATGAAAGTTGACCGAAACGTGAGCATCGAAAGCTCTTATAAAGAATGTATACTTGATTGAATTCCAAGGTTTCGGTGTAACTCTACTGCAATGAATAGTAATCATCGCTCGGACTCGTAATACAATCATTGCAAGTGTTGTACCTACAGCTATTCACTCACGTAGCAATCGGCATGCGTTTGTTTCATAGACTCAAAAATCAGCCCATAACTAGCAAATGAGATGTGAAATAAGACCAGAGCACAACAAACCAGGTGGCAATGGTGTTGCAAGCTATAATAGACGATATGTGCTATTATTTTGAGGTGTCGTCGCTTTTCCCTCCTTTTTGGTTGGAGGTGGCTATTCAGGGTTTCTAGTAATACTACATTTCACTTGTAGAATTCCGGATTGCGCAGTGAATCAAATCAATCAACCGCATCGAGAGACTTCTATGACGGCCCGAATAAGTTTTCGGTTCCGTTGAATGCAGTGGCCGAACCGAGATTTCTACGGGTAGCAACCTACCGTGATTCGGCAGAGGGAATGTAAATTTTCATTCCTATCAAGGGGTCACCGTCGCCTAACTTTTTTTTAAAAAAAAAAAGAAAGTGGGGGCGTTGGGAACAAAAAACCAGCAAAACTCCACCCCAGTCGAAGCCAGGGTTTAGAAAACACCACTTAAGGGATTTTTAGAGGGTTGCAGTTTAGACACGGCCAGATGTGTTTAATGCGACGAGGCGCCCCATCCCAACTATGTAGTCTCATAGGAGGAAGAAAGAATCGGGACCGGTGTATCGGGTTGTCAAGCCGGGCTGTTGATTGGACGATGGGAAGTGTCTTGTTTGGGTTTACAGTATATATGTGGTGGGGCAGTGTTGGTGGAGTTTGTTTGGTAGTACAGTAACATCGACCACGGGATACTACCTAAGCACCCACTCCCAAGAGGTCTCATTCCTTGAGTATATACCTTCTACAGGCCCCCTTTCCCTCCTTCCATCTTTAGCTGATCATTTCCGCCATCGGAGATCTGACCGAATATCCTTCTGGTCGATCGTAATAGTTGGCCATACATCCTATTATACAGGTAGCATCAACGAAAACTACTAAAGCCACAGGCATTGACGAAAAGAACAACTTTGGCACGAGTCTTGACATTTCGATGCTGGTGTATTACTTGCGGTTGCGTCTTACATCATGGGACAAGTTGGGGACGGTGCTTTCCCGCGATGTTGTGTTATCTTCGAAGGGATCCTTTCGATATCATGCGCGAGATTAATTCGAGGAGCTTGGAGCATTTTCATGAGAGAGAAGTTCTTGATTTTTTGAACTCATCAGTCGGGATTTTGCATCTTCAAGTACCCGTCATCTTCTCGATTCTGCTTTGTGATTTTGAGCTGGAGATTCGCTGCAGTCAAGCGGTTATTGTGGTACCTCTCAGGCGGAATCACCGGCAACAACCTTGATTCCCAGCTCTAACTCGGTGGCATTTCTCGGGTTCCCGCTAGGTCTTTGCAAAGGAACGGGGACGATTTCCCAATTTCACCTGCACAGCATGAACGGAAAAGGGTAGCCACCATCATGCCGTATTTTCCGCTTTTGGAAAATGCGGAGAGCATATTGTTCACTGCATGAAGGTACTGAGCTAATTTCCCATCTCGTTTGTTACACAGGTCGTCTGAAGAACTCTCGCGTGAGCGCACCGGCGCACGTAGCATCGAGTTTAGGCTGCACAGCATATAACCGAGTCCAGTGGCGGGATTGCGAGTCTGTGGATTATGACAGATGTTACCATAATTGACCTGCATGTGTCAAAAAGACGCAAACTTTGGTTCGATTACAGGCAAAGGAGCTGACAGGCTTGAATATATCCCACCACTAGCACCTCCCAAGAAAAACAGAATCGGAATGGTTTGAATGTATTTGGTGTCTATATTTTAGCTATCTCAAAGCCTTGGATCGAATGAAGGGCTGGGTTAGCCAATTGAATTTGAATTTTGAATTGTGCATGGCATATACCAGACGGACCTTGTTAGGCGTCATCTACAATATGTCCCAATCGCGCCATCAACACTTGCTGAAGACTAACACTTTCTCCTAAGATGATATGAGTTTCGAATGAGATTGAGACATGTACATCAGAGCAGGAGTCGAACTTACGCGCCTTGTCGACCGGTTGAAATTACACCATGTGCTCCCTATGTAGCAAGAAACTGCTCATTCCCGCAACAACACCGAATTAAGCTTTGCCATTGCAAAAGAGCATCGAGGGACAAGTGTGACCCGTGAAAACACCGAAGTATTGGCATCAAAAATTTAAGGAGCACCGGTATCAAGCCATCTGTATGTCCTTTGGTAACCATGCTTTCTCTTGGAGATCTACCGAATTGATATAAGCTGGAACCGCCACTTCGTCTTGTTCTATTCTATTACCTCTCACTATTCACAAATTTACTTTCGATCTTCAGCCCTTACTCGCTTTTTAAAAATGTCTGAGGTCCAGCAAGGAAAACAGCGAGTCAGTGCTGCTTTCTCGAATGAGACAGACGACGGTGTCCGCAAGCCTTCGGATGTCCATGATGCGCGTTCTTCTGTCTCTTATGCTAAGAATGGACCTGCCGTTGCGTCCGAACCGATAGATGCTTCAGAAGTCATAGATTCAACAGATCCGGAGCTGTGGTGGAGCAAAATCAGATACAGCATGCGAGAGTTCTTTTCGGAGTTCTTTGGAGTTTTCATACTGATTCTTTTTGGCAACGGGTAAGCCATCTCGAGCTTTTGGAAAGAAGATATGCTGATATACAAACAGCTCGGTTGCCCAAGTTCTCCTATCCGGTGAAACTAAGGGTAGTTTTCAATCGATCTCTTGGGGTTGGGGAATTGGAATCATGTTTGGAGTTTACGCTTCAACTACTTCTGGCTCACACCTCAATCCTGCTGTAACTCTTACTCACTGGTAAGTGATATCCCCTCACCATCTCCGTCCTTGTGTTAACAGCCTTTAGTGTCTATCGCAAATTCCCATGGCATAAACTTCCTACCTACGCAGCAGCTCAAACACTTGGTGGATTCACGGCCAGTGGTGTCATCTATGCAAATTACAAGTCAGCCATCGATAACATGGAAGGATACAAAGTACGGACGGTCGGTAAAGCAACTTCGACGGCTGGTATCTTCTGCACATATCCTGCTCCGTTTATGACCAAAAGTGGCATGTTCTTCTCCGAGTTCATCACTACTACAATCCTCATGTTCTGTATCTTCTCCGTAATCGACAACAAGAACCTCAATATGGGAACTTCCCTCCCCCTCGCTCTTTTCTTCCTCATTTTTGGCACAGGTGCTTGCTTCGGTTGGGAGACTGGATATGCTATGAATCTGGCAAGGGACTTTGCTCCACGCGTTATGAGCTATGCGTTGGGGTACGGTTATGAGGTATTTTCGGCTGGGGATTATTACTTTTGGGTCCCCATAGTAGCTCCATTTTTTGGATGTTTGTTTGGTGGTTTCATCTATGATGTGTTTATATATACGGGGGAGAGTCCGATCAACACTCCTTGGATGGGGTTGAGGAGGTTGTTCAGGGGGGGTGGCAAGAAAGGGTGGATTTCCAATGTCTAAATTTAAAGTAGTGCTTGGCGCCAAAATCCAAGGGGAAGGATGTCTGGCGTAGGGAAATGGTACGCGTTTTTGCATTTTCCAATATCGGACGATCAGATCAGGTCGATTTTTAGCGTGCTATATCATGATGGATAATGAGATTTATGAAGCAGTCAGACCGCGGTAGCTCAATAGTGAAGCGCTAGATGGTAGGAGGCCTCGTATTTAATGCAGAAAATTACCGAAAAATTGGCCACGGGAATTCTGAGGGGGGTGACCACGTGACTCGGAGGCATCTTTATGGTCGAAGCCTCGCAGGCAACTAGCTCTTTGGGTGGTTCAAATCCCATGAGTTAAATGTATTACATTCTAAAATATCCATCAGCTTCATGAACACCTAGACGATGATCGATGTACATGTCGGTAAATAAGATTGGACGAACACTATTGTCCTTGCCAATGCGTAATGTGATTCACGAAGTGGTCACTGGCTCACTTTGGTTTTGTCCCCCGTCCCCCATCACACAGGACTGATAACGCCCGTTCAATCCGCCTCGAACAATTCAGCCTGGAACAGCCTGGAACTTCCTGCATTTTCATCTGCGGCGACAAAGCAATCAAACCTCACACAGCCATAACTCCATAGTTAGAGGTATGCTTGGTGAAACCAGAATGTGAAGTCTCTGGCGCGGTAATTTCGTTTGAAATCCCCAAGGACTCGGGATGCATTTCCCTCATGTTGACTGCTTTGGATGGAGTTTTATTCCATCTGACGATTGACCTCCAGGAGTTGACCTTAGATTCTCCATCACTTGTCCTAATGTATGTTCCTGTAGCTCTGGCTTTTGTTTCGGTAGTTGCGAATAGCGCTCGAAATGATATGAGACAGGCGATGACCACCGCTGCAGATGAGGTTAAATCATAAGGTTTTTTTATCTGAAGAGGGGCGTTACCACATGTCTGCTCCACAATGCTCCACAAGAACATCCAGCTATTATCGGGTACATACGAATATGCAAGAACGATCGCCACCCGAATTATGGAAATGAGGATGGTCGTAGTTGTCAAACCAAATAAGCCAGCCAAAGCCAATTTGCGTCTACGTGTGATTTGAATATTCCATAAAATTACGATTGGAATGGTAAGAACTATTTTTGAGTTAGGGTGTTTTATGATTGGTAGAACGCCATGGGGACTTACTCAACGCATCCGATACAACATCTAGTACACAGTTGGTAATAAGATACGCGCGATTGAGATAGGGAGAATGCCCATTAACACACTTGGTGGTAATATCCATCAATGGCTGTACGAGGCACGAGTATTGTATCTTTGCAATACACACTATCCAGTAGACAACCGTGAACACCAAAACAAACCACCATTGAATATGCAGTTTTCTGATGTGTACACCGCTGAGGAGCCTTCGAAAGAAGAGGAGGAATGACACTTTAACAGTGGCGAGACTTGTGTAGAAAAGAATCAATATAGCGACGGACGACCGCAAGTAAACTTCTGTTGTTTGGATATAATCCGGATAGTTGAGCGGTGAAAGTTGGCCTGCAGCAATCTCCATGCTTAAGAACATTCCATCCTCGGCGAAATGCCAGATGATAGCTGATGCAAGTATCATCAACCAACTTATGACGATGAACAGATCATCGAGCCATAAGCGACCTAGCTTCTTGACACGAATTCCAATCCTGGCACCCAAGAAGAGAAAAGACACAACTGTACAACTCCAAATGGTCGCCTTACTACAATCAATGTTGATGATAATTTTCTTGACTTGGGGGAACTCACAATGAACACAGTCTCCTTCACCAACGGTGGTCTCGCAGCCACATGGTCACCATGTGGAAGATTTGAAACTGCAGTGTTCAACTCCGTCGTACTAGACATTCTATGATATATGGGTGCGCGTTGAAATGCGAACTCAAGATTTGAAAGAGGGTGATGAGTCGATGGAAGTCAACTAATTGTCGCCCGTTCCTTTTGGGAAAGGAAGAAGAAGCGAAGGATGGGACAGGACCTTGCATTGAAGCGTGTGCGAATCTTTGATTGCAATCTCGAGCCCTGAAACAATGGGCTTCATTGACTAATCCATCATGCATCACTGTCCTTTAGGACCGAAGCCAAGCGAGCCAATATCATTGAAGATGTGCGAATCGATCGTCTCTTGAGCGAACATTGCTGGTCGTTGAGTTGACCACCCTTTTCAAGAATTACTTGACCGACTGATGAGCCCTCGCTTGAATTTGTCGGCTTCAGTGATTAATCCCCTTCGACTTTTACTGTTAGATTGAATTTTAGCGAACGAAAGGGGGGAGTCCTCACAAGTCTGGGACGTAAAGGAGAGGATAATAATACAAGATGTGAAATTCTTGTTTTTAGTACCGGTATCCTACTCTGGAAGAAGCAGGCCAAAAGTAACAATTGTACCTTCTAGTAGAGTGGTAGTAAGTGGTGCTTGCAACGTCTGGGGCGTTTCGAAGCCGTCTACGTAGTCGATGGGCATCCGTGGGCGGTTTGTTTGTTGTATCTCGACGCCGCCTCGGAGTCCTCCAACGCGCAGCATTCATGATTGGACATTGCCCCGCTTTATTGTGATAAGCGCGACTGGATCAATTTTTTTATTTGGGCGTGCACACTAAAATGCACACACACGTTTTACGAGCTCTACAATCAAACTATTCTATCTCTCTTAAATAAATCTCTAATATTTTAAAAATTAAGATTTCTATTATATAAAGCCTAATTTTTTCAGAAACCCAAAAATTATCTATTTATAATTTAATTTGATTAAGATAATAATAAAAGGGTTTGAAAAGTAGAAATGGGAATCGTACCTCGAGCGTGCATAATCAGCGACGCCAAGACCCACCCCTGCAACCCCATCAAAACTCCAAATAAGAGGCATTTCTTTAAATAATAATATTTTCGAAAAAAGAAAAATAGACAAAAATCAGAATTAAATCGCTCTTCTTAGATCTGCATCCATTTTTGTTTTATGATTAGTGGTTATTTTTTAAAGTGGACCTAAAGTGAGGAAAATAGTAAGTGCGGGGGGAAATCGGCCCCTCCGGTGCATTGAACCAGTCGCGCTTACCACAATAAAAGTACTCTACGCGAACCCTCGTTCAACGCGTCTTCCAGCTCTTCAAATCCTCATCGCGTCAACACCACACCCAAAAATATCGATTCCTCAAACCACATTTCAAACCGCCTAAATCACCATGGCGCTCCTTGTCGATAACCATCGTCCGCGATCACTTGATCAATTAACTTATCACAAAGACCTCTCCGAACGGCTTCGCTCCCTGGTACGCCAACCACTCCCCTCCGCTCTCATCTCCATCCCAACTAATCCTGACGCAGGCACAATCCGGTGACTTCCCGCATCTCCTAGTCTACGGTCCATCTGGCGCAGGAAAGAAAACTCGTATAGTAGCAACCCTCAAAGAATTGTACGGACCGGGCGTGGAAAAGATAAAAATCGACTCGCGTGTCTTCCAAACGACCTCAAACCGAAAACTCGAGTTCAACATTGTAGCATCGGTCTATCATATGGAGATTACGCCTTCGGATGTGGGGAATTACGATCGTGTCGTGGTGCAGGACTTACTGAAGGAGGTTGCGCAAACACAACAAGTCGATCAGAGCGCGAAGCAGCGGTTCAAGGTCGTTGTGATCAACGAGGCAGATCATTTGACGAGGGATGCGCAGGCTGCGTTGAGACGTACGATGGAGAAATACAGTCCAAATTTACGATTGATTTTACTGGCGAATAGCACTGCAAATATCATTGCGCCGATTCGATCGAGGACGTTGCTGGTGAGGGTAGCGGCGCCAACGGAAGGGGAGATCTGCGAGGTGCTTGCGAAGAGTGGAAAGAAAGAAGGGTTTCCAGCTGCGAGAGAGTTGGAGAAGAGGATAGCTGCGGAGAGTGGAAGGAATTTGAGGAGGGCGTTGTTGATGTACGAGGCGGTTCACGCACAAAAGTAAGTCTTCTCTTCTGCTACCTCCCTCTTCTACTGGATCCCCTAACTAACACACCCCACCGCAGCGAAAAAGTAACAGACACCACACCTATCCCTCCACCCGATTGGGAAGCCCTCCTCTCCGTCGTCGCCTCCGAAATAATGGCCGAGCACAGTCCAGCACGCATCCTCCAAGTACGAGCGAAACTATACGACCTGTTAACACATTGTATTCCGGCAACCATGATATTGAAAACTCTCACTTTCAAGTTGATACCCATGGTGGATGATGTGCTGAAGGCAGATATCATCAAGTGGAGTGCTTTCTTTGAACACCGAGTGAAGATGGGAACGAAGGTCATTTTTCATTTGGAGGCGTTTGTGGCGAAGTTTATGAGGATTGTGGAGGAGCATGATATGGGAATGGACTTTTAGTTTTTGAGGAGAGTGGCTAGCGGTGGCCTTTGCGAAGACTTCTCGAAATGATCAGAATCAGCCTTGAATCATCTACACTCAAGGCAAGAAGGATGGCGATCTGTATTTGTCGTGGCATTTTAGGGCGTTGGGGAAATAAGGGCACTGGTATGTGTAAATGTCGGTTCGTAATGATCACTTTGATGTATCTCTTGTATGCCAAAAACATCTCCGTGCTAGCATGTATTCGATTTCTGAATGAAGAGCTACCTGCTGCCTTCGGTGCATCTGGAGGATAACCCACCAATCGAGGAATCTAAGCGTAGTCACAGGATCAACAAAGCCGGGGTCATTTTATCAACAAGTCAAAATTATTATGCGCAACTCCTCCCTCCCTTACATGCACAACCATAACATGGAGATCTATCTTTCCATACTAGGGTTAGGGTCCCCGGGTAGGGGTCGAATTGTTGTTGTTGTTGTATTATTTACGTCAGAAGGTTTAAACCTGAGAGCTCCCAGAGGCTACAGTGACGTCCTAAGCTAAGAATACGTACAAAATTTCTAGTTTCGCCCGTTTAATCATTCCCGAAAGCAACTCGATATGTGTGGCACTAAATGGCCGATCCAGCGATTCCCTCCTAATCCGTTTAAGGTGGGGTCGCATTGGGTAGGGGTCGAAAATAAGGGAGGGGTCGTCCGCGGGGAATCCCCTAAGAATAAGGACTTGGGGAAAAATTAATTTATCGGCCATCTCCGGGTAGGCGACCCAGAATAAGGATCGCAGGGTAACTTCCCGCGAATAACCCCCCCCCCCCCCCCCCCCCCC
>QYAP01000908.1:0-14412 GCA_003988905.1 Hymenotorrendiella dingleyae
CTCATTTGGTTATAACAGATGGGTTCTCCTGTCAGCGTAGTGGCTGTCTGAGCCTATGGTCCCAAAAGTCACCTGACGATCCCGTGATCGTAACATATATTTATTTTATGATTTCTAAGTTAATATATTATATACTTTTAATTATTAATTTATCTTATTTTTTACTTTTATTATTATAATATATTCGATTATATTAATATAAGAGGCTTTTTTAATAAAGCGCTAATTAATTAAAGCTATTATAATATAGAAAATTCTTTTATAAATGATTTCTAAACGATTTTATTAATTAAAAAAGCTTTTAAATATTTAAATAAGATTATTAATTATAAATGAAATATAATATTTTCTATTAATTTATTAATAATTAATTTAATTCGTTAATATAAGAAAAATAATAGAAAATAATAAGATTTTAAAAAATAATTAAATTATTATTAGATTATAATAATTTAAAATAAAAGTATTTAAGATTATATAATAAATAAAACCGAATATAATTCTTATAATAAAAGTTTAACAAAGTTTATATATTATATATTATTTTATTAAGATTCTATTAAAATAAATTAAAAATAATAATTAATTAACGATACATAATTATTTAATAATTATTATATCAATTATTATTAGAAATCGAAAATTATATTTTATAATTATAATAATAGCTTTAATAAATCGATTATTAAATCTAAAAGAATTATATTAATTTTAAATAGAATTTATAATTAAAATAAATATTATTCATTAATCTAATAAATATAAGATTATATATATTAAGAATAAATATAACTTTAACTTTAATATAAATATTATTTTAATATAAAATAAATATAAAATTATTATTAAATAATTTATTTTATTTCTAATAAAAAGCTATATAAGAAAATAAAATATAAAGTATATAATAAGAATAAAAAAGTCTCCGAAAATAAAAAAGGTTCAAAAAGCAAAAAAAATAAAATAAAAATAAAATAAAAAGAGAGAAAAAAAGAGAAGAAAAAGAAAAATATAAAAATATAAAAAAATATAAAAACTAAAAAAAATAAAAGAAAAAATAAAATAATAGAATTAAATAATAAGAATAATATATAAAATAGAAATATTCCTTTTAAAGAAAAGAAGAATATAGAAATTAATAAATATAATAAAGATAATAAGAATAATAAGAATAATAAATTATATTAATCATTTTTTCTATTAAAATATCATTCTTAAATTATAAAAATCTATTTTATTTTCGATTAAAATAAATCGATTAAATCTTTTCGCTTAAATTGATTCGATTAATTTATTTTAATCGAATTATTTCGATTAAAAATAAGATAATAAATGATTTAATCGAATCGATTCGGTTGAAAATAAAATAATAATTTAATAATAGCGAAATTAACGATAATAAGATTAATAATAATAAGGTTAATAATAATAAGGTTAATAATAATAAGGTTAATAATAATAAGGTTAATAATAATAAGGTTAATAATAATAAGGTTAATAATAGCGAGAAAGTACAAGTTTTCACGAAAGTATTTTATAATATAAAAGTTAATGAAAAGTAATTCTAATACGGATTTTTGGTTTATATGATTATTAAAAATCAAATTCAGAATTAGACTTCTAATTCTTTATTCGATTTATTTCAAATAAATCGCTTTAATCGAAAAAGAAATAAATAAAAATTCGATTAGAAGGATTCGATCGAAAATATTATTAGGTTTTCCTTAATTTTTTTGGATTTAAACCTTAAATAATAGAAATTCATAAGAATTTGAAAATTAAAAATTCATAGAAATTTCGTTTTATAAAATAATATTAATATTAATATAATAGTATTATAATAGCCTTAGTATTTATTTTACGATTATTATTATAAGGTTCATATTATTAAATAGGCTAAATTCGGTAAAATAAAGCGCGATTAATTAATTTACTTTTTTACTTTTATAATTAAAGTATAAAGGATTATTTTTTGAATTATTAATTGAATATTTTTATATAAAAAAGGTATAAATACTTTTAAGTATATATAAACGTTAATTATTCGAGAAAAATCACTTATTTATATATAATCTAATATAATCGCTTAGAAAGAATAAATCATATTTGAGATATATTTAAAACTTATAAAAGTAAATTAAAATATTAAATTTACTTTATTCTTTTATAGATTTAAGTGAATTCTATTAAGTTCCGATCGTTTCTTATATATCCCCTCTTTCTACCAAAACTCAACCCGGCGATAAATATTAGTTAAATAAACACACTCCAAACTTAATACCTTCACTTGTACGCATGCTATAAACTCCCAACCACCAATCAAATCCCACACAATTCCCTACCTACCGACCGCTCCATCCCTACAACTCCACCACCCACCATTTATATTCCCCAATGAACAATTATCTTTCAACAAACAAAGGGGATGTGGTCTAGTGGTATGATTTGTCCTTAGCATTCTCCAACATTGGATTGTGATATGGACGAGGTCCGGGGTTCAATTCCCCGCGTCTCCAGCTCTTTTGTACTCTTCAGGGTTCCCTTTTTTGCTATTCGGAGGTGCTGGGGATTTGTTTTGAGGGAATCCCGTTTTGAACTTTTGAGGTTGTGGTAGTGAAAATTCATTTTTTTGTGTGGTGGAGAAGATGCGGGTATACTACGGGCTCACGGACTTCTAGGGCACCGGGGAGGGTCTGGAACGTGGGGATTTGATGGGTGTTTTGTTTTGTTTATGGATGAATGCAATTGTGGTTTTTGAATTGAGAATCGTTTTGACTATTCCCCTCAAAAGCATCGTGTTAGAATAAGCGAGGTACAGTACTTTTCTCCCAAACACTTACAAAACCACCGGCGTTTACGAATGTCTCTACCTCCAAAAAAGAACTCTCATCCGAGAATAGAGCAATCCAAAGACATTGATTACAAGCGGCCCAAAACTCTTCCATTGAACGAGGAAAAAATGGCAAAAAAAGAATCAATGATCAGGCTGGGGCTCGATCCCAGGACCTTCTCGGCACTATTTGCATAGTAATTAACAGGAGATTGTTAACGAGATGTGATATACACCACCCGACCTTTTTTGAATGATTTGTTGAAGAGCGGCCGGGAAATTGGGGATATGAGTGCAACTAGTTTTGTGTGCGGTGGAGAAAGTTCGGTGGAGTCGGCAAGTACTAGGCGGGTTAGTGGGTTAGTGGGGAGGAATGGAGCATGGGTTGCAGATTTTCCGGTCGCGAACCTCTTCAAATAAAGTAACCTATATTTATAAATGTTACTCAGTAGGATTTTCCGATTTCAAGGATGTGTTTGTTCTGCGTCTCGGGCTCGAGATACTACGAAGTGAACTTTTTGCGATGGTTACTTGGTGTGGGTACAGCCAGCTTCAATTCTCGGCCCGGCCTATCGATAAACCTTTACCAATTCAAGAAGATACAAGAACTGTCACCAGCTAATTTGCCGTTTATTCTTAATTGAAGAAATCTATTCGAGTAAAGGCGCTGGTGTACCGGTAGTGGATTCTCAAAAGTGATATTTGTTCAAAGGCAAGGATCTCTGATTAGTAAGGCGGTATGGAGTTGTTTACGCGAGGGGATGTTGAGATTGGAGATTATTTACAATTCACATGAAATTTTCACCCGAAATCCAATCATAGCACGTATCGAAACTCATCGAATTACTATCACATCTCGCGGCACCGAAGTAAAAGTGCCAGCACAACTATCTCATGCAAGACCAACGCATTATTACATACCATATCGTCACATAATAGTTATCCTTAAAGCCCCGCCCTAAGCATTCAGATTAAGCGGCGAGCGGCAGGAGAAAGATGTCAGTTGTGGGTTTTTGAAAGCCGTGATCATACCTACGAGATAATGTTAGCGAGGGGTTTATAAGGGGGGTAAAGTGCTTAGAAGATTGAAAATAAGGGGAAAGGAAATAGAGTTCTTACCTTCAACAGCAGCATACATGCCCAACCCACACATACTCAAACTCGCCAAAAAGTAAAGGATATGCCACACATTCGTCGCGACCTGCAGCGGGCCTCCACTCACAAAGCCTCTAGCCCATCTTTGCGTCGTGCTTCCCACTCTCGTCACGATGCCTGTCTGGGGATCAAACCCTTCACCCAATTCCGGTCTCAGAGCGTTTTTCTGGATGTCGAAACCGAGGGCGATCCAAGGGGGGAGCGTGTATGTTAAATTGAGAAGGGTGGAAGCAGCGATGACGGAAACGAAGCCGAAATAATCTGGAATCGCTGCCGCGATGACGAACGCCGTGGCCCACCAGACAGGCACAATACTCGCGTAAATGATCTTCCCGCGGGTTGTGATGAGAGGTGGAGCGTTGAAGATATCCATGAGGATGTTATTGTAAAGGACTTTAATACCGATATTCCCATACAGACCAGCCGCAATAAGCGCCGCAATGAGAGAAACCATATTTCCTGCAGTTTGCCAGCCGTAATGACTTACTCCCATGTACGAAGGGTTGAAGGAATATTGGCCTTGGTAGTGGTAGATGAAGGAGCCGTAGATGAGGTAGACGGCGTAGATGAAGAATTGGGCGCCCCACATGGCTTTTATGAAGTCGTGAGGACGTTGCATTTCGGCCATGAATTCGACGAAGAGTTGGGCGCCTGCATATGCCAATACACCGGATAGGATACCGTTGAGGGAACCAATTAAACCTCCCTTAGGAAGAGAATTGTAATGCATGATGGGTGGGTAGTTTCCGGCATCGTCGGGGGTGATGGAGTCGGGGTCTACGGCGCTGCCCGCTGAGCCTAGGACGGAGATTGCAAAGTTGGGAGGGGAGTTTGCGATGAATCCCATGGTCATGAAGATGACTAGGAGATTTAGCCAGACTGAGAAGTTTGCTAGGAGGCCGTATGCTTTGAGGGTTCGGATTTGGGTGAGGAAGAATCCGACGCAGACGAAGAGGACGGGGCAGACGACGTAGCAGAGCTTGAATTGGGAGACTTGGGAGATGTTTTCGCCATATTGGATTGTGACTCTGTTGTTTCCAGTGTTAGCTTATCCTCAGCAATTATACTTTCTTTTTGATGACGGGACGTGCTCGGTTCTTAGCGAGCAAGGAGGCGAGGAAATAACAAGAGTTGAAATGGAGATAAAAACGATCGAGGTCAGGAAAGCGCCAGGGAATCTAAAGTTAGTAAATAATACATACTGTCCAAGAATCAGCAGCAACGCGAGCGCTTGCATACAATTGGTCGCGTATCTCGAACCTACTCCCCAAGTTCTAAAAGCAAGATCACCATAGTTGCGGCACGGGAATTCGTAACTGTCGGTGCCCATGTATACGCGCCATATTAGGTAACCCGAGTAACCAGCAAAGAAACCGAAAAGTGTGTAGAAACCGACTCCTTGAATGTCATATCAGTTAGCCTCGTTTCTTTTGGATTGCATGGCCACCAGAGCAGCCATAAAGATGGAGGTGCTCACCTGGACCCCATCCCAACGTCCCTAGGGAAAATGCGATACCATATGGTCCCAAGATATCAGTGGTGATCAAGAAGAAGCCTTGTTGACAAGTTAGACACTGTGCTAGAAATAAAGCTGGAGAAAGCACTTACAAGCACCCCATCCAGCAGTTCTGAACATTCGGCTTGCATTCGACCACTCCTCATCCGTAATCTCAGCTCTATTCGCGCGATTCGCAAAGTTCTTCTCCCCGACATGTAAATCACCAACTTCGCCTTCGCCAGATTCATGCGCTGCACCCCTTCGCAGCAAAACATTTGACCAACTCGTCTTTGGAGCTATAAGCAGCTTTTGCTCCTCTCTTGTTTTTTGCGCATACCAGTAATATTCCTCAAAATGGACAGCGGGATCGTGAGTTAGACGGCCTTGCGGTTTGATATACCCGCTCGAGACAGCCATTTGCGAACCAGACGATCCATCCGGGCCATCTTCCAGCGTGGGTTTTTCATCCAAGTTGCTCATTGTGGCTGATGCTGAAGGTGGGACAGGTGAGGTATGTGGGAAAGAAGACCGAGGCCGAAGAACGATGAAGAGAACCAAGAGAACAAGCTACGAGGCGAAACTTATTAGAAGTGAAATTCGGTTGGGCGCAAGCTGAATAAATTGCGCTCCTGCGACCGGTAAGCAATGTAGCCACGGCGAGTGAAAGCAACCGACTTGAAGAAGGCTTTTGATCTGATTGATCAATCACGACGGGAGTACAACCTACCTACCTATTCAGGATATCGCTGAGCGGGGTAGCTCGACAGGATATGCATGGCAGGGGTTGTGAATACACGGGTTACAGTCACATCTCGAAATATCCGAGCGGAATCTGCATCCTTACAATCTGTAGGCTCCGATATTTCCATAACTGTAAGTTTGTGGTATGGAAACAACGTTTTCGGGGACCCGAGAATGAAACAACCCAAACTGCTGTGCAAGTGTTAATGCCATCCCTTGCATACAAAATCGCGTATATATTCCATGAACTTTCAAGGAATTTTCCACAAAATCTCCAAACCCTCAGAAATACACACTCTGGGAAGGTGCTCAAGTCTGCGATTTGCGATCATCCCACACCACAAAACACACCACGCCGCAAAGCACTTGCTATCACAGATGCGGAATGGGGTCGTATATTCTCATCAGAATTGCTGACAGCAGGGGTTAGCGAGGGAAAATAAACAGCATAAGCCAATCCCATCCCTGGTCCATGACCCCCCAGAGAGTGGCGTATTGAAGCTTGTTCCGACGGTAGACGGCCGACTCAATTTCTTCTAGAAGACCTTTTTTGTTGATTATTAACAAACCAGGATTTCTGTAGGTGTACAAACCTTAGTGCTTATGGTGCATCCCACGAGATGACCATGTGCGCGCCGATAAGAGTGCTGTTGTGCGGACGTCGAGTTTCCCATTCGTACCAGGAGGTCCGGAGGAAAGGGCCGAAAGGGCAAAATCGGTGAGTGGGATATATATCATGATCTTGATATTCCGGGCCATCCGCAAGGCATCCATCGAGAAACAATATTTTGAGGGCCGCTCGAGGATCGGTATCGAGTCATTCCATATCTTTGCGGCGTTTGAAGAAAATGCCCGCCTTGAAATCACAGCATGCAAGGACACACACAATGTGCAAACTGTATCCGAGTCGGCGTATTTGATAGGGCGAACGATGACCAGGTTGACGCTGAAATTGAGAATATCTGAATATCTCTTAATTCTCCGCGCTTTTTGTCCACGCCCTTTGGGTGTTCGAAAGGAGGTTGGGACTGCAACATCATCCCGTGCTGAACGTGATGAGATTTCGGTGCGACCATCTTGGCACGCCGTTGGCTTCCCGTCCCGTCGCGTCGCGGTCGCGCTCTCGTTTTCAGGTTGAGGACGAAATATCGTACTCCATATACGGAATTGGACAAAATGTTTGCGCGACGAGCGACCAAGAGGTTGTTGTTGTTGTTTTAAGCTTTTCTACTAAAGGAACCAACCACGCGATCGCCACTCGGCACGAAAATGTTGCGGCTGGACGGGACGCCATCAGGCTCTACCGTTTCTCGCTCGGCCACCCCAAGGTCAGCAACTCTCTTTCCTTCCCTCTCATAACCGGCATTCTATTTTTCGATAAATAGATCCTCGTACCCATCTTTTTTTTTTTTAAAGATTCGTAGAAGCTAGAGCTTCCACCAAGAGTTTTTGTCTGGAATGAGTCGATGGGAATGGTGGTGCTGCGCACGAGCCATTTAGTGGCACGTGCATTCGAGTATAACCTCTCTTCGTTCGTAGACCTCTTCGCTCTTTAGACATAATATATACCATCAACCATACGACGTACGTACGCTGTGTCACCGTACCTGTGATACAAACAGTTTTTCTGAACTTCGTTGCCATTTATTTATTGTTTTTCAATTCCACGATTTTTCTTTCCTAGTTTCTCTAAATCAAAATCTCGAGATATATACTCGTTTTTTTCAGTGAGTTTGTTTCCTGCTC
Organism: Hymenotorrendiella dingleyae; assembly: GCA_003988905.1. Classification (NCBI taxonomy): domain Eukaryota; kingdom Fungi; phylum Ascomycota; class Leotiomycetes; order Helotiales; family Helotiaceae; genus Hymenotorrendiella; species Hymenotorrendiella dingleyae. The sequence continues at coordinate 7,971 of QYAP01000908.1, forward strand.
TCTCAAGATGGGGGGTTTTCAATTGCGAGGTCATCTTTTTAGTGAAGGTCTTAACAGCGAAAAGCATCGGTCGAAACAAACGCTAGCAGATTGACGTAATGTCAGCTTTAAGGCCAATACCTTCTAAAAGCATGTGCATGAATCATCTCTATCTTCGATGGCTTCATTGGTCCGTAATAAGTTACAAGCAATGTATCCACACCATCCAGTTACTAAAGGGGTTTTTTTTTGGGAACTAAATCGAGTTGCAATCTCTCTATCCATCTCATTTCGCAATAACTTCAAATTCACCACACAACAAAAAAACGAAAAATCGACAAAAAGAAATCCCCCTCTCAACTCTCACCCACCCCCCAAAGAAAAGTCCGTAATGCCAACAAGTCTCCCACCTCCCGACAGTTAGCACCGTATATCCTAGGGGTAAACCGCTTGATTTATAACGAAGACGTTTTCCATGTCACACTCAGATGGAAATACGCGATGGGTCTCCGTCATACACCTTCTGTGATGATGAAGTAAGATTGCCTAAATTATGTTTTTCATTTTTTATTTTTATTGTTATGTTCTGCACACATACACACTGTAAAGGTTAGCGATGTTTTTTTCAAGTAGGATGGAAGGGGGGTGTGAAGGGGGGACTTAAAGGGATAAGCTATTGAGTCACCTCACAGTTTTTGCCTCATTGACTAATCTAATTTGAAAAAAAAATTGCCTCTTTGGGACGCTTTGCAGGGTTTCCAGGTGGTGCTTTTTTGGGACTTAGAATGGTACAATATAATATACATATATATAGCACTTACTACTACTATAATACTATTGCTATATATCTTATCCATCAGTTAAGGGATATATATATTTGAGAGTGCCAGGATTATATGCCACAGACCACCTTAGCATCAACGTCGTTTGCTCCACCATATGCGAATAGTGGCAAATTACTAGTTTATGCGATAATCCACCACACTTCCAACCTCTTTTATTCGTCAGTTTTAAGCCCCACCAGAAATTCCCCCATACATTTCATAGAGAATTAACCTTTTGATTAATGCGGTAGCGGGGACGGCAACGTTAATCATCTTCTGTAAGGCTTCGCGACGTTGATCATATAGGTTATTATGGACCCCCTAGAAAGTGTCCCCTAACTGATGGATAAGATAGAGTATATCCTCACTTTCTCAACGCTCAATACACCACACCACACCACCTCACCACCACCCCCTCTAACCCCCTCCATACTCTCTCCCAGGAATCGTAAATTTATGTGTAAACCAAGCATTTCTTGTGAGCCATTTTTTATACCTTTCCTTCTTTCCATCATTTCATATCCCTGCAATATTGGGAATAACCTCATTCTCGCCACTAAATACCCCCAATTTTGCACACCGCGCTGTCATTGCATCCCTACGCTCCGACACTTACTGGGAATAGCTTCATTTTGGTGGTGTGCAGTCGCAAGTAGCTAGTTTATGCCTAACTCAGCGATCGCCCCTGGTAATTGCGTGCATAATGATCCAGTCGGAGTGTGAGCCTGGTATTGATAATATGATATTCTCACAATCGATGCGCTGAATGCGTCCCTTTTCCTGAACATCGATACCGCGATTCGGGGGTGGATCAAACTGAATGGAATGGTGTGCTCGTTTTTGTAAATTGAGCCCTACTTTTCCGCAGTAGTGACTTCCAATGAAGACGACACACTCGGTGGGGCTATTATTAAAGGCTTGTACAACGGCGTCTCGTTGGGGTTTAGGCAATCTCTGTTATTCATGACAGCAATGGGAGACTACCCGTATTAATTGGTATATAAGCCCACCCCTTTACCCCTAATTTGCGGCTTATTATACCAGATTATCATAATGAATTAAAGCCAGAACAGAAGAGATGCATTTATCATCTATTAGCTCTCTTTTTATAACCTTTATTCTCTATTATAATTGAAATATAATAAGATTTAAATTGGGATATTATAGGATTATAACCTAATTAATAATAATTAAGATTATTTAGGATTTAGGCTTATTATTATAATATTTAATTATTATATAATACGATAATATAATATAAAGTTTATAAGATATTTAATTAATATTTAATATTTTTATAATAATTTCTAACTAAAATTCTCTTTTTATAAGAATAATAAAAGTATATTTTTACTAATTAAATTATAAGGCTAATAATCTTAAATTAATAGGTTATAAGCTTAAAAAGTATTTTATTAATTAAATTATCGATTTCTAGATCGTTAATTAAGCTTTAAATTAGTTAATTAGATTCTTATTTAATTAGGAATCATTTCTATGAATACTTTTATATTATATTAATCTCGTTTATAATAATCGCGAATCTCGATTATAATAATCGCGAATCTCGATTATATTATCTTTAATCGTATATTATTATTACGTATTATTATTAATCATCGATAATCGAAATATTAAAATAAATTATAATAATAAAAAAATTATTCTAAGATTTAAATATTTATATAAATTAAATATTAATAATTAATATATTTAACTTTTCAATATTAAATATTAATTATACTAATTAAATAATATAAGAAATCTAATAATTAATATTAACTATTATTAACCTTAAAGATTAATATATTTAATCTTTATTATTAATTATTAATTATACGAACTAAATAATATATAAATATCTTACGAATAGAAAATATTTTTCATATTCTATTATTAGAAAATTATATTTATAATCATATTTTTAAGCTTATAAATTAAATTAAACGAATAAATAAAAGTATATAATTATATTATAATTAAATTATAATTATTTCAAAGAATTATTATAAATTATTTTAATAAATTTTATTATAAACGATTATTTAATTAATAAACTAATTAATTATAAACATTCTATTCTATTAAAATATAGACTTTATAAGATTAAACTTCTAGATTAAAAGATATCCCTATTTTTAAGCTCTTTATAAATTAGAAAGAATATAATCATATAATAAATAATTAGTTTATTATTAACGATTATATATTAAAACTTAAAGTTAATTCTATTTAATTTATAATAAATTTAAATATTATTCTTAATCAGAAAGTTATTTAAGATTAAAAAACTCTTTAAATAAAAGTTCTTAATATTATCGATTAACGAATTAATAATATTATATATATTATTATTAAAGGTTTTAAGATTTATACTTTTATTTATACCGAATTTAAAAAGATTTTTAAACTAATTAATAATATTTCTTTTCTTAATTATATAAACGAATTCAAAAATTTATTATTTATAGATTTTAAAAATATTAAAGAATATATAATTACTTTTATTAGAATCTAAAATAAATTTATTTAATATAATATAAGAGCTATTTATATAGAATTAATTCGAATCATTAAATTCCTTAAAAGCTTTAATATAACTTATAAATATTTTTATTCTAATTTTCGATAATTTATAAAAATTCTTTTTAATAATAAAAGAAAAAGTATAATTAAATTTAAAAAGATTATTTATAAAACGAGAAATAAGAAAAGAAATATTATTTCTAATAATAATATTCGTAATATTATTATAAAGATAATATATATTAATAATTTAATTTAATTTAAAGATAATATTAAATTATCTCATTTAAAATAAAAACGAATCGAAAAGAATTCAAATTATATTTAAAATCCGATTAAATATTATTCTATTTATAAAGTTTTATATTATTTAACTTCTAAATATAATATTAAAAACCCTTAATTTAAGAAGGAACGTATTTAAAAAAAAGAAAAATCACCGCTATTAATAATAGAATAATAGAAATAATAATAATAAATAAATTAAGTAAAGCTTTAATTTTAAAAGTTCTAATAATAATAAAACTATTATAAAAAAGTAAAAGGCTAAAAAAGATAATAATAAAGTTTTTATAATTATATTTAATAAAAGTCGGGTTATAAGAATAACGGTCAAAAATAATATTAATTCTTTTCTTAATATAAGATAAGGCTTTAATATTATATATAGAATTATCGTTAATATTAACCTTATTAATAGTTTAAATAGATCGAAATATATATCTATTAGAAAAGGAATTATTTCATTTTAATATAAGAATATAATAGAAAAAGTTTATATTTTAAAATTTTCTAATATTTATTATATTCTTAATTATAATATTAATTTAATTTCTTTAAATCAATTATCTAATAAGATTGATATTTTATTTATTAATTTAAAATTAATTCTTAAAATAAATAATATTAAAGTTTCTTCTTCTTTTATATTAAGTTTTTAATTTTTAAACATTTTATAATAATTATTAATTAAAATAATAAAAGAATATTCTTTTATAATAAAAATTAATAAAAATATTACCCGAATTTAATATAATCATTAAAAGTATATAAGAATAAAAAATTATTAAATAATAATATATATATATAATAGATAAAGAGTAAATTAAAGTAGGAAATATAATTATTATTTAAAATAATAAGAATAAGAAAAGGTTTTTATAAACTTTTATAAATAGATACTGTTATCGTATTAATAATATATATATCCTAGACTTATATATTCTTAATACTTTTACTTAAGATTCGTTTATAAAAAAATATCCCCCTTAAATATAACTCTTATTAATTTATTAAGTTCCCATTATTTTATTATCTCTTATATTTAATTTCTTAGAATTCTTGTTAATTTTAGATATCTATTAATTAATCTTATTGATCTTTTAAATTTTTTGAAATTAATTATTAAAAATGGTTCAATTAATCTATTAATGATTATTTATTTAATTAAAATATATATTATTTTAAATTTATTTTATTTAATTAAATCATAAATATAATAATAATAAATATTAATATATTTTAATTTTTTTTATAATTAAAGAATTATAATTAATATAATAATATTAATATTATTATTATATATATTAATTTTTATAAGATTTTTGTTAATATATTAAACATAGTTTATATTATAAATCATTTATTCTAATTATTAAGTTTAATTTATATTTAATAATTATATAATATATTTCGATTTTACTATTAATTTAAAAACGGATCTTTATTTTCTATTTAATTATAAAATCGATCCTTTATAAAATATTATAATATAATTTAATATATTTTTTTATCGGATTTATTATTAGTATAATTAGTATTTATATATATTATAAGATTCTTATTATCTAAAAAACTTTTCTTTTTGAAATCAAATTATATTCATTAATCGATAATTATTATAATATATTATAAAAGGTATTTTATTATATTATTATAATAATATATTAATTTTAATATAAATTAATTAAAGATTTTTAAAATAAAGATAATATTAGGCTTAATATATACCTTTTTAAATATAAGATTTTCCGTTTTTTATTAGAATAGATTTACTTTTATTAATTTATTATTATTAATAATAATCTGAATATTCTTATAGCCTTAATAAAGGATTAATATGAATAATTATTTCTTATTTTTAAAGTTAACTTTTTTTAAAATCCTTTATAAATATTATTTCTAATTAAAATATAATATTTTATTTATTTAATTATATATTATTTATATTCTAAAAACTTTTAAGATCTCTTTTAAATCTTTAATATTAAACCTAGAATTAAAATATTTATAAAATTAATTAAGATTAAAAACTTTAAATATAATAATTATAATATTATTAATATATATTAGAATTATTATATATTATTTCTTATAAATAAATAAATAAGGATCTATATAATTTTATATAAAATTAGTTTTTAAAAGATATATTTTATATATTTAATTCTAATTATAAACGGATTATTTAAAATTATATAAATTTTATAATACTTTTAATATAAAGCTCTTAATAACCTTAATTCTTTTAAGGGCTTTAAATTAAATCGTTTCTTTAAGAATAAATATTATAAAAATATTCTTAATATTATATTATTTATATTCTAGATTTTTAATAATAATTAATATTAAAAAAATATTTAAAATATTTATACGAATTATTAATATAAAAATCTTTTAATAATCTTCTCTATATTCTTAAGTAAATCCTTTTATAATTAGTTTAACTTTAAATCATTTAATAATATTATTAAATTTAAGCTTTATGATAAAAACTTATTTCGAATCGATAATATTAATTCCTTTCAATAATATCTTTTTTATTTAAATATTATTTATAATTAAAGAATCTTATTCTTTTTAAAAAGATTTATATTAATATTCTTTATTAATAGGATTATTAATAGTTTTATTATAGATTTTAAGAATCTTTATATTAATATTTATAAATTTTCTATTAAAAATAATTATAAAAGTATATTTTTTTATTTCTTTGAAAAAGATCTTAATATTTTATATTTATAATTCGTTTATAAATATTAAATATATAATATTATTAAATATAATTATAAATATTAAATTATTAATATTATTAATAAAATCTTTATTATTAT
>QYAP01000909.1:0-11342 GCA_003988905.1 Hymenotorrendiella dingleyae
GGGAAAAAGTGGAAAAAGGGGGGGGGGGGGGGGGGGGGGGGGGCGCTCTAAACCAATTAATGCGGTATCAAGGCAGAATTAGAAGACACTAACAGAGTCGATAGTTGTCATCCGATAAGATGATTGGGCTCCAAGCCGGCCTTGAAAACATTGTTGCCGATATGACCCATCTCTCGATTGATGACGGAATTCGACAACTGAGAGAGCAGCTCATGTCCAAGTGGCCAGACAACAAGGAGCGAGACGCAGCTATGGAAATAATCTGCGAGCTAGAACGGCGGCAGGAGTTGACAAAATTGGGAAAGGAAGACAAATCGCGAGCCATAGTGATCAGCTGTAGACTTCCCAAAGTGAAGGATAATTCGAACTCAAGACCAATCGATATCGTCGCTACTGGGGACGAAGCTATTCCACCGGGTATTTTTGACGAGCTGCTCTTGAAGTGGATGAATCACACAGAACCATTTCCAGTGTTGTAGTGAGAGATCGGGGATTTGTCTGGCGAAGATCTGGATTCTTTAACATAGCGAGATCGCCTCAATGCCTGATTATAGCGGAATTAGAAAATAAATACATGCTAAAAAAGAGTACCGGTACACACCTTGGTATTTGCGTAGGTAAAGAAACTCGATCAGTAGATACACCAACAGAATTTGGTCGATTGATTGGCCTGTCCGTCCTTCTTTCAATTGACCTGCCAGAAGCATCATAACAAAATGAAACCCTAACTTACACCTCGGCTCGATGACGGTATCATCTACAGTACGTAGCCAATATCAAATCGATAGACATTGGCACAATCTTTGAGAAAGAAAATCAATGAACCCAATAATCAAACATTTCCAAATGCGACTTCACTACTCGGGGCAAATCAATTGTTGGATGTTGGATGGTTGTACGGACCCCTCGCTTCGTTTCGGGACAAACAAATGGATTGATTGTATGGCGTGCGCGTCAGATGCAGAGGGGTTTTTGGCATGTGAAAATCAAAATCTCAGCTCCAACATCCCCGCATCTCCACTCTGGTGAATGCCGATGCCTTATTAAAAACCTGGAGGGACAGCTGTACCGACTCACCGCCATCTTTTGCAAACTCGAGAAGAAAGAACATTCACTACGATTAGACGAAAAGAAGAGAATTTGAGGGGGGAATTGAAGTGGGCTGTCTCGGCTGTCAGCACAACATTTGCACAACATCTTGTACCACGACGAGTACAACGTTCGATTGTTCGAAGTGGATTCAGCGAATTCAGCGAAAGAAAAACACCTCCGTCCTACCTCCTTCTATACTTCGAAAAGCAAAACGAAACGGAACGAAAAGAACCGAGAACATGGCTACAGAGCTCGTGAGCTTTTCTCACCCCAGTATCGCCTCCCCCAAGGTCCCGAGTTCCAGCAACACAAGAGAAAAACAGAGAGCAGTGCTGCCCGCAGAACTGCAGTATATCCAGTACTCGCACGCGCACGAGAAACAATACCTCCCCTCGATCCGCGCGTTGATATCGAGGGATTTGAGTGAGCCGTATAGTATCTATGTCTATCGCTATTTCTTGTATCAGTGGGGGGATTTGTGTTTTATGGTTCGTTCTGTTTCCTTTTCCCCTTTCCTCTGGGAGTTTGGATTTTGGAGGGGGTGCAAGTGTCAAAGGTAAATTGTGCTAGCACGATTGATTGATTGATTTCAAGAATGTGAGGACTATGCTAATGTAAAGATTCAAACAGGCATTAGCACCCAGTCAAACACCATCCCTCTCCCCCCGCCTCACTGGCGTCATAATCTCCAAACTCGAACCCCATACGCCTCCCTCGCAATCCAGTCCCACCACCCTCCGCGGCTACATCGCCATGCTAGCCGTCTCCTCCACATACCGCAATCACGGAATAGCCACGACCCTCGTGCGCAAAGCCATCGATGCCATGGTGGAAGGCGGTGCTGATGAGGTGGTGCTCGAGACAGAGGAAAGTAATGTGCCGGCAATGAAACTGTATGAGCGCCTGGGGTTTCTCAGGAGTAAGAAGTTGCATCGCTATTATTTGAATGGGAATAGTGCGTATAGGCTGGTGTTACATTTGAAAGAGTGTAGGGAGATGACGGCGGAATTGGGCGAAGATGAGGATGGGGGTGGGATGATTTGAGAAAGAGGAGGGTAAAGGGGTACAAGGAATTATTGTGGAGGGATTGCGGAGAGAATTGGATGTTGGAGTGGGAATATTGCCATGTTCCACGGCGAAAATGCATAACTGGTATGGGATATCGACAGACATTTGTATAGGATTGGCATGAAAATGGAAATGGAAATACGGAACATGAGCTTGGAACGAGCATTGCGGGACGGTGTTTTTGGGCATACGGGCAGGTTGAGTACATCTACGACGCAACCAAGTCGCTGGCCAACATTACAAAAGTATGGTCACAAAGAATTGGAAAAATGGACACAAGATCTCTCAAAACTGTCCTTTGAACTTTTCTTATATCTCTTGTGGAAGCTAGCAAGTAATTGCGAGTGCTAAGAATATTTGTACATGGTATCTGCTCTGCTCCTGAAATGCTTTACTAACGTTGCGCGCTCTCAAAGGTTTGACAATCTTGACAAGATGGGGGATACAGTATCTGGAAAAGCGAGGTAAACAAGCAAGCACATTTATTCCCATTCCATCTGCTTCCAATCTCCGCCTTCATTCTTCTTCTTGTAAAAGAAGCCATCAAGCTTCTTCTCTTTCTTTCAAGAAATCTCGGGAGTCGTAGAGGGAGGCTTTGATGCCGTATTCGTTGCTGGAGTTGAGTCCTAGGTATGTGTAGGCATCTTTTTTTGGCAAGTCAGAATTGGTGGTATGAAAGCTAATGGATTTAGGGTTCTTACCACACTTGTAGTAGATGGGCTTTCCTCCTACTTCGACAAGACCGAGAGTTTTCAATTTTTGAACAACACGATCCACATCATTGAGGTCGGTGAAGTCTTTCGTGTAGATGCACATGAGGCGGTCTTTACGATCATCTCCGTCGAATGGCGCGACTTTGGCGGCAATTCCGAGCTCGTTGTTGGCGGTGGCGCGAGCTACGACTTCCCAGACCGCATTGACTTCTTCGGGAGAGCAAAAGAGCATCCACTGGTAACTATTAGTACAACCACAGCAGTGGAAAAGGGGTAGAAGGAGGTTACCTTTCCAGAAGTACAACCAAGCTCCTTGGCATCATCCAAAAGACGCTTCACCTTCTTGTCTTTCTCGATGTTGACCTTTCTAGTGATCGAAGCTTTGTTCTGTCCAACCATCTTCTTCTCGATATCGTTCCTCACAATCACCAATGACTCCAGGAGTTTGCCAGCTTGCACCACGAACTTGGCCCAATCGCTCTCCTCGTCCCGCGGTCCTTCGGTAGCAAACTCCTCTCCATCGGAATCTTCAAACTGCTCTGGCGCTTTGCGGAAAGGGTTAGCGATGAAAATCCATGGTGCCGTGGTAGTTGACGTGCTGGAGGGACGCAAGCGTTGGAGAAACTCCTCGATTGATTCAGAGAGTTGGCGGGCGTGGGGACAGCCGGCGTAAGGATTGTAGAGGGTTACTGCCTTTTTGCCTCGAGCGGCGTCAATATTTGCTTGGGCGATTTCCTCGAATGATGGTCCTTGTTCTTGCTGCTCTCGCCAGTAATGCCCGATATTGAGGTTGCTGATCTGTTGTTCAAGTTCTTCCTTGACAACATCGTTTCCTGAAGCTGTCAGCCCTGTCTGCGATAAGGAGGGGTTATCGATAAGGCTTGTTATCGTATCTGACGTACCGTAGAAGTCGGATTCGTCTGAAAGATATCCTGCCTGGGAAACATCGGTCATGGAAACTTCTCTGTCTTCTGCTTTAATGGCCATGATTTCAGTGATTTTCACTCCGAGAAGGCGCGGAAATGGAATGGAAATGAATGGAGTTAACTCGAGGTCTTGACTGAACTGCTTCTATCAAAGTCGGTGGGTGTGTCGTACAGAAGAGTAGCGAAGCGGCGTATTCACGCAAATCAAAACTTCAAAGAATTCAGGTAGAAGGCGTTGGAACATAAGCAGAAGGAGGACGACTTTGCATTTCTGTATGGGAAATGCTTCTCTATTTAACTAATGGTTTCGATCATTGTTAAGAAAGGTGGTTGAAGGACAAGAAGTCGGGAGTGAGTGATGGGTACGCTCGGACCTCGGAAAGTTGAGGAGTTGGCCCGTGCCTTCATGAACATATTGCTTCTGCAAAAACCATCTTTTGCAAAAGTTGCGAAAACCACAACTTTTTTCCTGTGAAGTTCAAAGAGAAGTGTAAAGCGCTAACAGAGTTTTAGTGGAGAATAATAGATTATTAGTGGAGCTGGGTACTCTCGTTTAAGGGAAATCTTTCTAAAATGAGGCCATTCGCGGCGTGGCGGCAGGGTACTCGGCGTCAGTCCAATATAAATGTCTCCACTATTCAGAGTGGGAAATTAGATCAAATTACCCGTTCAACTTCAACATGTTCAAAAAAAAGTTGCAGAAACCATCGTTTGCAAAAACAGTTCAGAAGTTCAGAAAGTTCAGGAGTGGATACCAGAGTTAGATGAGCGTCGTATCAACTTCACCTGCTGCTTTAATCGACACTTTCAGCTAATAGAAAGCCACCGGACTTGGAGATCCCGTAACGGCACTAAAAGCCATAGACACTTGGCCGTTCTGAAGCTATCGCTGCTATTGTGAGAGCATACCGTTGGCTGGCAGCGAAGTTATTGTGGGAATTGAGGCTCGGAGAGTTACGTGGCGCTGGGCGCGTTTCATTAGAAATGCTAGATTTTGAAGCAAGATTACTGGATTAGGAAATCTTGCTTCAAAGAAAAGTGTTTGCAGAAGCTCACGTTTCGCTTCTTTTGCTTCAATCTTTGAGTGTAGCTCTAACTTTCCATAGGAGTCTCACACTTGCGTAAGCTTTCATGCGGAGTGGTGATCACGGAGTTACCGTATGTTTGAACTCAGGAGTACGGTCACCGGTAAAAGATTTGCGTTGCCAAAAAGTTGCTTGATTGTTGAGCGATTTGTTTTTGACATGGGAGCCGAGGTACGGACCGGTAGGTAGCTCGTCTTGTTCGGCTCGGGTAGCTAAAGGGGCTCTTCTCGAGAGTTTGTTTATTCTCTTCCGCTTACCCTGTGGGAAAGAATCCCGAGCACGGACCACCACGGTGGCTGAGAATTCGTGACTTCAACTCTTCGCAAACAACCTCCAGTCTGCGAAAGACTTCTGGACTCCCGCGATGGAGTCACCCAATGACGATGGATTTGATCTTCCCAAGGTCTCTCCGGATGGCACCCCTGATGCGCAAACTTTGTGCTACACCAGCAACATCGAGCGCGTGGGCTCAAAAATTCTGGATCTTCCTCCGGCCTGCATTGAATTTGTGCCAATAGACAATTCTGCTGGGGCTCCAAAACGGGATGCTTTAGACCAATATTTTGTCGTTGGAACTTATCATCTGCAGGATGATAAAGAGACTGGTGTCACTTCCACGGGCGAAGACCCAACAGCCCCAAAGCCTCAAGAGAGAGATGGAAGTCTTATCCTCTTCAAACTTCGGAACAGAAAATTGTAAGTTTTTTTTATCAAGATTTGGCATTAATTTTGATGTGTTTATTTGTCTTTTCATTGCAGGCAAATTAATTGAGAAATCAATATTGCCCAGAGGAGCCGTAACTCAGAAGTCTGATACATGAAATGGCCTCTGCTCATATACGCATATTAACTCGGTACCTTTCTCGCCTGCCATATTTGTGCTTGTATTCCTTACTGGGCAGTGCCTAATGACTTGAGTAGGACTCTTGTCGAATCACTCCCATACCCTGCAGGAATTCTCGACCTCCATTTCATTCCAGGCAGTCACATCTTCGCTATTGCTTCTAGTACGGGCAAAATTTCATTTTACCAGTTCTCTCCACAATCTTCAGGGAGCGAAGGTCAGAATGAAGCCACTCCACATTCCAAGTGGTGTATCCAGCACATAAATACTCTCGATGCTGTTCCGAGCAACGTACTCGTCCTTTCAACCACCTGGGTCCCTACTACCATCCATCATCACTCGGAAATTCCCCCCTTGATGGTCGCCACAACAAGCGAAGGAGACGTCTACCTCTACGCATTCAAAGACTGGAAGTTCTCTGATTATATTTCCCAAGATTTAGATGACCTGCAGCAACCGATCTTCACGCATGGTGAGCAAGCCTGGACTTCTGCGGTGTGCCCGACGTTAAGTCACATCTACACGGGTGGCGACGACATGCAACTCCGAATCATCGACGCAGACCTAGACGCTGACAGCAACCCTGACTCGATTTACTCCTCTTCTCCATCTCATAAAGTCCGTGGTCACGACGCAGGAGTCACAGCCATCCTCCCCCTCCCCTTCACTAAATCCAGAATGTTCCTCTCAGGCAGCTACGACGATACAATCCGCCTCTTCGCAATCCGACCCACTGGAACGGCAAAACTACTCACAGATCTCAAACTCGGCGGTGGAGTCTGGCGTCTTAAATTCCTTGAGGAACATCCACTGACGGAAAGTCCAGCTGGGCCGGTCAAATGGAGAGTTCTGGCTTCGTGTATGTTTATTGGTGCGAAAATCGTGGAGGTTGAGTTTCATGGAGAGGAGAATTGGACGATTAGGGAGGTGGCTAGGGCGCATGAGCATCAGAGTATGTGCTATGCTTGCGATGTTCAGCCTCTTGAGTTGTCGAATTTGAGAGGTGAGGAGGGTTTGAGTGATGGGGATGGGGAGAGGGTGGTTGTGAGCACGAGTTTTTATGACAAGTTATTGGTTGTGTGGACTTATCATCTTTCACGAGAATAGAGATAAATAATTCCAGTCCAGAGAGAAGGCATTTCATACACTAAGTTACACTACAGTGCCAAAGGAACGTAAGGAAATGATAGTTTTCCCCCTGATCTCCTCGCTTAAAGGCGACTTGAAACAAGGAGGTCCAAGATGGGGGAGATCAGTTGATATGGTATAAGGCTCAAGTTCTCATCAACCCGTGGCTTTAGCGGCAGTATTCCCTTGTGTTGTAGAATAACTCTTCGTAGGGGGTTTTCGGGTCTTTTGAGCGTAGTAAAGGGCAAGCTCCCTTCTTTCTGACACCCAAAGACACCTCAAATTTGTATTTTCTTACCTGCGATCAAATGTGTCTAGCTACGGGTGTACTGGCTCTGCTTGGGCTTTGCATGCAGCCTGGTACGCATTAGCTCAGGCCCCCAATTACTTTGAGGCTCTGTACCGCTTAACTTTCATCGTAGCCAGTATTGTGGTTAAAGACATGAGTCTGACTCCGTTCTATCGGCTTATTTTCACCCATTATTCTGGTATTATAACTTCTTCATAACCTCGAGCTCCTGTCTTAGTTAGGAGAAACTAGGATAGGATATGATTTCGGGGAGTTGGATATTGTTTCACCGCCTATTAGAGAAAATGAAGCTATTCGCACCCGACATAGGAGCTGTGACAGGGAGAGAGAAATAAAATTATTCGCACCCGGTAACGGGAGCTAGGAGCCAGGATAAGAAGAGGAAAATGAAGCTATTTATACTTAGTGACGGGAGCTAGGAGTGGGAGTGAGAGTAGGAGCTGGGATAGGGGGTTGAAAATGAAGCTATTCGCACCCGGGGATGGGAGCCAGGGGTGGGAGTGGGAGCTGGAATTGGGATAAAATGAGGAAAATGAAGCTATTGGCACCTAGTTACGGGAGCCAGAAATGGGATGGGAATGGGCAGGAACCGGGAGTAGAGAGAGAGAGAGAGAGAGAGAAAGAGAGAAAGAGAGAGAATATAAGGATATACTTTTACCTATAAGATAGAAATATAAGTGAAAGTGGAAGAGGAAGAGGAAGAAGGGGGAATGGGCTATATTAATGGACTCGGAATTGAGAAGCGAGAGAGTCGGAAGATATGAGACGAGGGGTGAGACCGTGAGATATGTATCTGCACTTCCCAGCTACCTATTGAGTTCTTATGATACTCTCATTTTAAAGTTAGCGAATAGAGCATATAAATACGATTTAATCAAATGAATAAAGGGCTTAAAAGCGCAGCAATGCATGAAAATTAGTCGAAAAATTTAGCTTCATTTAATTATGAAAATTGATTTCAAATAAATCGAAAAATAGGGGAATCAGAGGGCGTAAAAGAGATCCTACCCTTCTACTCTTCCCTATAATTATAACGATAAGATAACTTAACGATAAGATATTACTTATAATAAACCTCCTATTCTTAGTTGGCCCAAACACAGGCCTTTTGTAGGCCGAAAAAGGGAACAATGGCCAAAAAGGGTTAGATTTGGTGGAGTAAACTACCCGTTTAAACCGAACGATCTTCTCAATCCTATTATGTGGCCTTGTTTGAGGTTCCATATGCGGCTCTAAGCTTGCCGCGCCCCTTTTTGGGATCCTATAATGCCTTACAGGGTACAAGGTTCGTAAAAATTCGACCATCTCGGTGACGGGGATCAGGGTTGAGTACAAATACCGGCAGTGCACTACATTTAGGGCGTAGCTGGCTAGCCCATGGCGATTAATAGAACAGCCGCGCTTAGCTAGGTAACATTGGCGGCTAACATGTCTACATTGTAGCGTTACGCCCTTCATTTACGTGGCTCAAAATTGCGCTCTTGGTAATTAAATGAAAATGATTGGTTGATGTTAATCTATGAGCTGGGTGAGTCCCCTATTGTAGTAGCCCTCGCTTATTACCGAGGACCACCCAACAACTTACTTCCTTCCTGGGAGCCTTGCACACGTATTTCCTCTCTTGACGTCCTACATACAATAATACTGTGCATATCAACTGCAACCATCTGTGTCGGCTACTTCTTTTGATACAGTGTTTTCCCCTTTCGTCTTTCCCTAACTCCTACTTAATTCGGAGCGATGGACTTTTTATCGCTGGGAGCAACCGAAAAACTTGAAATAGATCGTTGCAGCAGCTAAAGATAAGGGTTCTAGCTCAGTGAGATAAAATGATTGGCCAGTGGAAATTTTGAGCCTCGTCTCAGCATATCACTACCAATCCTACCCACTGAACAATCAGCTTTGGGGTTGCACGTGAAACCAGCCAGGCGGCTATTCWACCTGCAAATATCCGGTATCCGTAGTTTCGATGCCTTTACAAAGGGAGAAGGCTCCGCGTCTTGAGTTCCCTAACTTTCCTCGTTTTCTCATTTCTTCTCTCTGAAATATACAATATTCCGATTTTCCCATCATGCCTCAAACTTCTCTTACGCCACTTATCCTTACTTCCCTAGCGGTCCTGGCACAAGCGTTGGACACTTGCTACTTTCCATCTGGAAATGTTGCTACTACCCATATTCCATGCAATCAGACAATATCAGGATCTTCAGCTTGCTGTTCCACTAAGGATGCCTGCACGACTAGTGGCTTTTGCTTGGGTGCAGTGGGCTCTGTATATCGTGGTTCGTGTACAGATTTAAGTTGGACTTCTCCAAATTGCGTTGTTCAAATTGAATTTACTCAGCAAGGTTGTAATAAAGGTAAGCGGTCGAAATGATCACGTATGTGGTATTGACATCCACTTCGGCTAGCTGTCTCCCCTCTTTCTACTTCAAACTCAAAAAATTAGTAAAGGATACAGCGCGTTTCTTTCCTAGGTTGCTATTTTGTCTCTGATGATTATTTTGAGTTCCTGTCTGACCAGAAAACCATAGATCTCACCACAGGAGATTTCATCAACGGAGACTCCCTGATTTATTCTTGTGCCCAGCCGGGCACAGATGCGAATGGCGACGGCGACGGCGGCTGCGGCTGGTGCTGTTCGCTTATTAATAGCGCATCTAGTTGTTGCAAAAACAACTTTACCCTGCCCAACACTGGTAAGGCTTTTTTGCCTGGTCTAGATGCCATGCTGCTTGCCATTGCGAATACCCCGAATACTTCGGGAAATACATCAACTACGTCAAGCAATACCGCAATATCGTCAAGCAGTGCAACAGCTGTATCGACAAGCAGTGCAGCAAATGTATCGACAAGCGACAGCGACATCAGAACAAAGATCGGGCTTGCCGTGGGTGTACCACTTGGTGTTGTAGCATTTGGCCTACTGGGATTTCTTTTTATGAAGCACCGCAGCTCGAAAGACGCATATGAAAGACAATCTCGTCAATCGCAGGCAATTTACACGTCCGCGGAGGAACCCAAAAAGTATGGACAAGGTCAAAGATATGAAGGTCCTTCAGGGGTGTGGGAAGTCCCTGCTAGTCGGGGGTTTACGGAGCTTGCGGTTTCCCATTAAGAAGCTGTAACATTTTAGAATGTTGCAATGGGCTTGAACAAATCGGAGGTGGGACTTCTAGACGGAATTGATCCTGATGGTCTCATTTGGGTAATTTTACCCAAACTGGTTTTATTTACTACTGTATTCAATATGTAGGCGTTCATTGGTTTTTTCTTTCCTGAAATAAAGTCAACGTTAAACGAAATTGGTACTGATAGAAGAGAATTTTTGGCTTCCTCGGTATTCTCGAGTCAGGATTATTTAGGACACGCTCAGTGGCCATTTTGGCTGTAAGGCTGGCATTTTGATATCAATCTTAATCTTTCTTTATCTTCACCGTTTTTCCAGCAAGGTGTGTCGTTTCACAAGATGCGTCGCATCTATAAGTCCCCTCTCGTTCTGAATTTATACTTTCCAACTAGCGAACACAGAATACAGAATAGCCGGGCGACGATTGAGACGTGGATTACTTTTAAGTGGGCGCTCATTTAAGGGAAGCCTTTTAGGGGTGCAGAAGGGGGTTTATCACGTGAATGGCGGGAGCTCATCTAAGAGAAGCTCTCTGAATATGGACGTTCTTTTAAAAGGGGGGCTATCATATGAACTCATAGCGGGCGCTCAGAAGCTCTTTCAATGCGGACGCTCTTTTAGGGATGCAGAAGGGGGCCTACCACGTGAAATGAAGTACTCTTCTTTTCAGGTCCGATATCTGCAGGAGCCCAATATCACGTGCTTTTCCTGCATATGCTGAAACCACAAAAAGTGAGGATATACTTTTATGAACAGAATGGCTTTCAGGTCAAAAAATCAGCCCATAAATCAACCCTCAATCCAAAAAGGTAGGGTCAAAAATCCTATTATAAGAAATCACCTCTTCTATACTTAAACTAAGCTTAAAAGTACCTTTTAAAGGGGGGGAAAAGAAAGAAGAGAAGGAAAGAAAGGTAAATATATTATAATTTAGAATAAGAGTCCGGAATTGTCGGTAGAAAAGGCACTGAAGCTGTGCACACGCCACATGGTGGTCTGTGCGCTGCTCTACAACACCACGATTCTAGATAGCACTTCTAAGAACA
>QYAP01000910.1:0-11233 GCA_003988905.1 Hymenotorrendiella dingleyae
GGTGGTTAAGAAAACGCGTGTCGAAGTCAAGAGGGTGAAATGTGGGGGAAACTGGCCGACTCGGTGATATGGCCGACTCGCTGATAAACCACGTTAATTCTAAATATTATATAATAATAATATCTTAGAAATAATATTATTAATCTTATTATTATTTTAGAATAATTATAATAATTCGATTTTATATTCTAATAATTCTATTATATCTTTTCAATAAATTTATAAAACTATTTATAAATTATATTTATTATATTAAATTAATATAATCTAATTTTTAAATATTATAAATAAATTTCCCGATTAAAAATAATATAAATATAATAAAAAATATTATTTTACTTTCTAATAAATTAATAAATTTAAATTTTCGATTAATATATCTTTTTATAATTTTAATAATAAAAAAGAAGAAATTCATTAAAATTAAATAAAATAAGAATTATAAAAAAATATTAATCTTAATTAATTATTATAAGATAAAAAAAGGTTTATTTTAAAAATCAATAATAATTTATAATATTAAAAAATATAAAATCCTTTTAAATAATTATACGATTAATATATAACGAAAACGATTTAATAGATTAAAAAGAAAAATATAAAAGAAAAAATTCAAATACTTAAAAGCCTAAAAAAAGAAATTTAAAAAAAATATAAATATAATTATATAAAAGATTTAATTCCGAAATATTAAATCAAATATAAATATACTTTTAAATAATTTTAAATACTTTTATATATAAATTTATATTATAAGATATCTATTATTATATAATCCTTTTTTTTCAAAAAATAAAATATTAAATAAATTTATTTATATTATATTTTATCTTAATAAATATTAAAATAAATTTTAAATTAAAATTATATTCTATTATTATAATTATTAATTCTCTAATAAAAAATATAATATTTAAAAAACTTCTTTATTTTCTTATTAATCTCGTTAATATTTATTCCTTTTTTATAAATTTTAAACTATTTTATTATTTTATAATATTATTATTATATTATTATTATGAAAATTAATTCTCTATTTTTATTAATTCAAAAAAATAAAAAGATAAATAAATAATTATAATTATTTCTAATATATTCTTTAATAACCTTTTAAAAGAATTTAATAATTTAAATATTAAACTTATAATAATATCTTAATAAAAATATATATAAATACTTTACTTTTTTTATAATCTTTTAAATCCGATTCTTTTAAATTTTAAAATTAAATTAATTAAAAAAAATAATTATATTATAATAATTCTACGGCTTTTATATTAATATTTAATTAATTTATTATTTTTTAAATATTCTATTTTAAAATTAAAATATATTAAATCTCTTTTTTTTTTAAATATAATTTAATTCTAATTAATTTTATTTCTTTATTTATTTAAATAATTATTAAAAAAAGTTATTTATTTTTATTAAAGTTTAAAATCTAACTATTTTTTATAATAAATATATTAACGCTATTAAGATTCTATTCTATTCGGGATATTATAAAAATATTAGGAATATATATTAAATAATCTAATGAATTATTAAAAATAAAAATAAATTAATAATAAAGATATTTAATATAAAAGAAAAGGATAATAATATTAATAAATTATTTATAAAACCGATTATTATTCTAATAGTTATTATAATTCTTTTTATAATTAAATATAATTAAAATATTCTTATTTTAATCCTTTACGATATTAATAAAATCGGAATAATAAATATTATATTTAATTCCTTTCTTTTATAATTTCTAATAATCTTTATATATTTAAATTATAATATTAATATTATTAATTTAAAAGATAACTTTATTATAATAAATAATAATAATAAACTATTTTTCGTTATAATCCTTATTAGTTTATTTTATAATATTCTTAATTTTATATTTAATTAAACGATATTAATAATAGCGGATAAAAAGAATATAATAGCTATTATAATATTTAATAATATCTTTACACTTATACCTATTAATATAAATACTTTTCTTTTATTTAATATAAATAAACCTTTCTTTATATATTTATTATTTAATAATTCATAAATTAATATGTCCTTTAATTTCGAACTAAAAAATAAATAATATTTATATTAAAATAAATATAATAAAACCCTTTAATATCTTATAATAAGCTAAGTTTTTAGCGTATTTATTAGCCGATTTAGGATCTATTTTCTTTATTATATATTATCGTAATTTCTCTGGATTTATAAATTATTTCTCGGATTATAAATAAACTCTTATTATTATAATAATATCCGGATTATTTAATAAAGAATATCTTTTAGAATAATATTCTTTTTATAATATAAGAAACTTCTTATAATCTTTTTAAATCTTAACCTATTTACGGATATAATAAAGGCTATTAATCTTTCCGATTTTAATTATTTAAATTATTATAATTAAAGAATTTATTCATATTTTTAAGAAAAGAAAAAAATAATAGAATTATATTAAAGAATTAATCCGTTATTATTAAACAAAGCTTTATTATTAATATTTCCGAGATTTTTTGTTATATAAAAAGATAAAAAAAAGCTTTTAATTCTTTTATATCTTCGAAAATTTTATAATATAATTATAATAAAGAATAATCTTTTAAGCGATTTAAGCCTTTTTTTCCAATTTTTTTACGATTCGAATTTTTTATAAATTTCGAATAACGATATATTCCTTTAAATTATAGAAGCTAAAATAAAAATATATAATTTTTTTATAATCTAAATTATTAGAATTATTAATATCGAAATCTTTTAAAATATTAAAAAAGGGTTTTTTTTAAATAAAAAGAGATTTAAAAGCTTTAATTAAAGTTTAAGAATATATTATATTTTATTCTTTTAATATAAGTTTAAAAAATGATTTTATATATTTATTAGAATATTTAATCTTTTTATTTTTCTTTTTATAAGATATAATTATATAAAGGTCGTTTTTTTTATAAGTTTACGAATAATCTTAATAATTTCGGATCGCTTTTTTTGTTTCTATTTAATTTATTTCTAAATATAAATTAAATTCTCTTATATTTCTAATATAATCTTATATTTTTAGAAATTTTAAAAGATTATTTAAATCTAAATCTTTATTCTTTTTATTGTAATATTTATATATTATTAGAATAATTATTATATCTTTTTAATAAAAGTTTAAAAATCTTATTTAAAGGCTCGATTTCTAATATATTTATAATATATATACCTTTTTTTTTAAACGGATATTTATAATTAAAATCTATTATATAATTATATTAAAAGAATAAATATTTATAATATTATAATAATTATAATTAAAGAGAATAATATAAATATTATTATAAAGATATCCTTTTTTTAATACTTAATTAGAATATCTACGTAAATTCTAATTATATAAATATAAAAAGTTTAAGTAAAATAATATTATATAAATTTTTAAATAATTTATCTACGATTTCTTAATTATTCATAGATCGAATTAAATAATTTTTTAATTTCTATATTTGCTTTGATTAGATCTATCTAAAATTGCAATAAAAATTAAAATCGATAGTGGTTATTGAAAAAGTGAGGTTGGGTCGTTCCTAAGTATCCCGCACCATAGATATATTTTCGGCAGACACCAATATTCAGATGTCTCAGATCCTCAACAGATGGAACCGCAATCGCAGATTGGCTGCGTGCCGAGGCATATCGAGATTATAAAATAAACAAACTCCAGCAGCTCGGTTCATATCGGTGACGTATTTGAGGCTATCAAAAACCATTGGAATGTAGTTCGAGTGGATGCGCAAATCAACTTCAGCCCTGGAAGTTGAGGTGAGGTCGGAGGTCGGAGTGAATTTGAAGTCGTCACTTTTGGAAAAGTGACGTGCGCGCTAGGCGTTTACACTATCGCCGATAAGAAAAGTGGATCTCCCGTTGAGGTTTGCCCAGGAATTGAAGATATACTTGCAAATCACCTTGAAATCATCAAAACGCAAGAAGAAGAAAACGCAGCTAGAGTGGAGTGGATTGTTGAGTTCATGAAACTTGTTGTTTTCCCTTGCTTTTCCTGCGACGAGATGAATCAGATGGGTAGGTACTGTACATGCGAGAATCTCTCGACAGCTATTCACCTTGGCTTACCATCGAGGAGGTTAGCGATACGACATGAAGGCTTTCCGAATCATCTATTCAACGATTGAAATTTGGATTTCCAACTATTTAATTTGATTTCTAATTCTAGAATTTCCTCTTGCCACCGTAGGGAAGGCAGCTCGTCGCGAAAAGAAATTATTTATCGGAGGTAATAGCCTTTTCTTCCTTATATTATATGCGAATAGATCAGAAAGTCGTGACGTGTAATTATGTTTTCCTCTCTCCAAAGAATCATATGGTTCGCCTTCCTTACGAATGTCCCACGAAGAGATAATGAGAGTAATTCGCCATGCCACTATGACCAAGAGATCACTTTAATTGGGAAGTGACAAACTCAATAAAGCGAAACCTATTATTTTCTTCAGGCTACCCCGCCAGACGTTAAGGATGGGCTTTCTCTTCCTACGTATTATGTGTTGGGGAATTCGCCTACTAATCCTGCTTGAATATACTCATGCAAAGCTAGTAGAAGGACTTGGGAGTTTCAGCAGGAAATGCCCTGATATGAAGTGAGTGAAATCCTGAAAATAAGCCTTGTGCCGTTGAAGTCAACATTCCGCTCTGAAAACCCGAGGAAACACCACAACTCACCATCCCACATCAACCCAACAACCTCACTTCCTCTCCAGAAGCAACCAAGCAATCCCAGCCGAAAGATGCCCCCCAGCAACCAGCGTCCTCGGCAACTCAGGGAACTGCACAAACATATTCGGCATTCCCGCGTAATAATCCAGCCTAGTCTTCACCCCCGCCTCCAGCAACAACTCATGATACAAAAAGCCCTGATCCCGAATCGGATCACACTCATCCATCGCAAGATACGCAGGCGGTAATCCTTCCAGATTCGCCCACATGGGGAAGTTCTCACCCATGCGTTTCTCGCCGTCTGGGATTTCCAAGGCGTCGACGAACATTTCGTACAAGTCTTCGTCGAGGGTGAGAGTCGGAGGCGCTTTCGCATATTCGGTATGCGATTTTAGGCCTTCTTTCCACTGTGATGGGATCTGGGGGTCGGGCCAAGCGATAGTCGTTGGCACGATGAGATTCTGACCTGTGAGTTTAATATTCGGATACCGATTCCTGGCGCGAATAGCACAGATAGCAGCCAGATGAGCGCCAGCCTCTGCACCACCGATTAGGAATCCTTGAGACTCATCTCCGCCAACAGAAGCTGAGTTGGAGGCAGTCCATTTCATAGCATACTCAGCATCCGCGAAAACAACATGCCAAGAAACTTCCGGGACGAGTCTGTATTCGAAAGAAAGAATGATGAGGTTGTTTCCACGAGCGACAATTGCGCGACAGCCGAAATCTTCCGAGTTTGCATCGCCCGAGCACCAGTAGCCGCCGTGGAAGTAGAGCATCACAGGTAATCTTTCCGTGGTTTGGGTTGCGGGGCGGTAAATACGCAGGCCGAATTTGTGGTCAGTAGCGACTTCTGGGAGTGTGATGGTGATGTTTTCCACGTTTACTTCTTGGGCGAGGAGAGCAAATGCTGGGTCTGTGAGGAATCCTTGGGTTTGGATGCTACGAAGGTTTTTGGCTTCGCGGAATTGCAGAATATCCAGTGGTTTTGGTGGGAGTGGGTGCTCTGCTACGAACTGTGAGAATTGTCAGTGATCTATTGATTTGGGATGCTGCATTGAAACACATACCTTATCCCATTCTGTCGTATTTGCTGTTGCCATGGTGAAGTAGTGTATGAACAAATGTGGAGAAGGATTCTTGCGATTGAAAAGTGAGGTGTTTACAACGTCAATGGCGTGTTGAAGTGGTAGCGTGGAGGAAGACTACGCTTGATTGATGAGCTATGTATATATATCCCTCTTCAATAGATTTATAATGAAATCCATGCATATATTCATCCTTCAAGATAACGTAGGATAGACTGATTCGAGGTGTGTCCAGAAAGGGTTATGGTCTATTTCCTAATCGGGTCAAAGGATACTCCAATCAGAAGAACGAACTCTCTTCCCAAAGCACCCTGCACCGTGTATGAAACACCATCTCCGACCAAATGAATCTCTCCAAGCATTCTCTAAGCTCCGTCCAAGTTCTCGAGAAAGGCTCTACCTGCTGGCAATATTTCCCCGTTCGCAGCACAGCATAATCTATTTTGATGACTCCGCTCGGAGCAAAACTGCCTCCAATGTACAGTAGCCACGTTAAAAGATCTTCGTGCCCGTCCCAGTATGCGGGATCGTCGATTCGCTGTAGCTCGCGGAGTAATTGGGAAGAGCAATGACTAGGTATGAGACAGGACTCCCAGATGGCGGTGAACATGACGTAGTTGCAAAGATATGCAGCAATGGCGCAGCATTCGAGTAGATGATCAGAATTAGATAACTGGCATCTGTATTGCTGTAGCCGAGATTCCGTCCAGGCTTGTTGGTTGTCGAGACGAAGTATTGATACCGAATCGTTGTATTGAAAATTTGGCGAATCTCGCAGGGCTTGGAAGGCGTGGGTATCTTCCAGCAGAGTTATCAGATTGTCATCCAGTAAGTGAGACTTGGCTTGGAATCCTGGTGGAAGTGTGTAAAGCGAAGTGAGGAATGGATCGCGTTTCCAGCTTAATTCCGGAAAGCTGTCGTGACTCCATATTCGTGAGGAGCCTGTAATGATGGATGCGTCCAGGTCTTGCCTGTGAAGTTCTTTAGATATGCAGCGTTAAATAACGTAGTAATTTTTCTACAAGCCCGCGCCTTCTCTCCCGTTTAAAGCTTTATTATGCCTAAATATTTAAGAGAATGAAGATCAAAAAGGTAGAGGTCCGGAAAACGGGAGCAGTCTCCCATTTTGACCTCAATTATCTTTCATGATCTGGGATAATGAGGATTAAATGAGAGAAAGAAGATGGGGTTATTAACCAATTAATGAGGCATGCATCGAAATCATACGCACCAGAATACAGCACGCTTTAGGCCATCACTGGGAGACACATTTTGGACCTCGCATAGTTTCAGCAATTGGCGGACTCCGTTCATATGCATCTGTACCCCTGTACGCACCCCAAGCCGTGCCTTCAGTCACTTATGATTAGCATTCCGGCATCGTGGAGGGGATAGTATGCTGCATACCTCAAATCCAGCCAACAAAAGGACTGTACAGATAGTAGCTTCAGTAACCGCCTCCACAGGGTCACCGATCTTTCTGTTCAGACACTCGACTGCCACCCCCTTATAGCTCATAATCTCGAAGTCGGCATTTCCCTTGGCAGTGAAAGATAGGGCAAGCAGAACTGCATTTAGGAGTGCAGGATCTTGAAGTCCGAAGCGAAATACCGTCCCGAAGCTTTGACATAGTACAGCATTGTTAACACTGAATACTGGCAAGCCAGCTTGTTTTGCAGAGCCTGGATCTGCATCAGAACCAGAACCTGAAAAATTCGAAGTAACAAGTCCACCAGTTACTCACGGTGTCTCAAGAGGGTCTGCAACCTTGTGCTGTCTGCAGCCAGCGTGTTGAAAGGGTCTAATTTCTCAGCTGAAATGTCGGTGATCCGGCTTGGCGAGGTAGGTTGCTGCACAGTTGCGATTCGTCGACGTCTTGTGGGCGGATTGTTGATTTGATGCGGGGTAACAAGATGGATGGTTTCCTGCATGCGCTTCTTTCTATCTCTGAGAGCATGCCTTACGGCATGATTCCGGGCGAGGTGCTGGCTTGCTCGGTCCTTTGGCTCGTTGGGTCCTACGACGCTGACAAACCGGAACTGGCCTTGAACAATATATTAGCCAAGAGTCTCGCATGCGAAGTGGTTACGCATACCTAGTATGGAAGAATCAAGAGGCTCAGTCGAATTCTCAGAAGGCATGATGGCGTGATTGCGGATTACGGGTTTTTTGTGCAGCTTTGAGTTGGAATACTGTAGGTTCAATACTGAATTGGGTACTTGAGATGAAGAGGCCTTCTTAACTTGGTAGTAGGTGTCAGCGGTGGCTTTTATCGCCTGCTATACCCGAAGATAAGTACCAGTATTGATGACTCACCTTGTCAACCTCTCGTTATCAATCCACCTGCAGCATTCGTTGCATACATCTGGTCGACCCCCAAACCTTGATCTGAGTCCCGTGAAGGTGGCAATGAATTAGTAAGAGACCTGCACCAGCAGTTTCATGGTTATTGTTTGAGCAAAACGCTACAGCGGTTGGAGTCTCAAGTATCTTTGTGGTCAATTGTCTGGATTTAGTGCATGCTATTTTGTCGTGCTTCCTGTGAATAATACAGTCGAATGAATATGAGATCGGGTTCCCGGCCTTCGTGAGCCCAAAATTTCGACAAGTTTGAGTTGTGCTCCAGTTATCCTGTCTAACAACCAACCCATAATTAGTGTGCTTCCTTTACTCCTAGGACTTGGTTCTATTCCACTTCAGCCAGCTCTCGTCATTGAGTCGTCAAGTCATTCCACCCCACCTCGCCCTCTTGCACCTCCCAAGATCCTCATCATGAACTTAAAAACGCTATCGTAAAGCCGCTTGACCGATGTCTCGGCCTTGTCATACCAATTCTTCACAAATGCCTCTGCGGACGCCTTTTTCCCAGAAAGAAATACAAGACCCATACAAGCTATCGCCAATGGTATTGCAACTTCCATGTAAATCTTCACTGTAGGTAGGAGGCCAGAAACATCGGTTTGCATGCTGAAGATACTCGCTATGAAACTAAGAGGGATGAAAAAGGTCGCGAGCCAAGTCAGTCGAGCCATATTTCTGTTGTCGTCGATGGACATGATAGCCGTGACAACAGAAGTAAGTCGGTCGATGCGCTGCTGAGAATCTTCCATACGAGACAGGATCTGAATAAAGTCATCACGGAGAGCATCCATTGGATCTTCATTCGCTGGTGCGGACGAGCCTATTGGAAAGCTAGGCGGTGCTGGTACAGAAGTTCGGGAAGCCATCAACGTACTGCTGATGTCCGAAACGCTGGTAGCGTAACTTGGAATTCGGAAGACCTTCTGAAGAGTCTCATTCAGCATGGAGCGGTATAAAGGTACCAGTCTTCTCCATTGATGCAGCTTCTTAAGCTCAAAGTCGATCTTATTCCCGGAAGGTAAGAAGTCTTTTGGAAATGAGATTTCCCATTCGATTTGGACAAGTCTTGTGGA
Source organism: Hymenotorrendiella dingleyae (assembly GCA_003988905.1). Lineage (NCBI taxonomy): Eukaryota > Fungi > Ascomycota > Leotiomycetes > Helotiales > Helotiaceae > Hymenotorrendiella > Hymenotorrendiella dingleyae. The sequence goes on from QYAP01000910.1 coordinate 9,242, forward strand.
AATATACTCCGAAATAATGACCCATTCACTATGGAGGTTTTCGAGAGTCAGCTATGATCGTGTTTGGATTTTGAAGAATTGATTTACTGGAAAGATTTCTGCATACCTGCTGGTGAGATGAAGAAGGGCGAGGATTGGAGTATTGATGTGTTTCATGGGCCCCGAAGTATCACTAGTGTCATCTGCGGCTAAATTGGCCGACGAAATAAAGTTCTCAGACTGACTGCACCAAAAGACTAGGTCTTCGAATAAGGACTTCTTCTGAGGATATGTGGGAACTGGTTCATTCTGCCCTGGAACTTTCGCCCAGTCACGATAGCCGTACCACAATGGTACTCCTTCTTTGATAGTAGGATCGACTAGTAGCACACCTAAATATTGAGTCAAGTCAGCTCCAAACGGTCCACGTGAGAACGTGAGAACGTTATCTTGTGAGTGAAAAACGGAAGTGCACTTACCGACAGCTCCTTCTTTATGACCGTCCACACTCCACCAAAGTGATGACTTGGTTCTAGACAACCCAACCAACGCAGAAATTGGTTTGTCGGGTTCTAAACCAGGAACCTTATCCCAAACCGCGGTATTATTGCAGTCATCGTCTAGAGTACGCTCCACATTGAAACCTCTCGTCTCCTTCTGTCCTTGCTTGAATTCTGCTTCCGTTCTGAAATATCTCGCTCGAGGATATCGAACCTGGAACCATCGCTGTCCCCTTGAAGCAGACCCAAGTGCGGGAAGGTTGACCTCGCGGTCACGAACGTTATACCACGTATTATTGAAGACTTGTTCGCGGAAAAAGTCGGGCTCGATGTCAAATCGGTAGCCCAAAGTCTCAATGACATCTCTGGAAAGATCTTCGACGATGAATAATCTAAATTTCTTGGTGTTTTCTTCGTCTTTGGCCTGTTCATCCAATGCAGTTTCCAGCTCAACAAGCGTGTTGTATTTTTTTGGTGGCTCTACTTTTCCAGACTCGACATAATTTAACTGTACGATGTGCGTTCTCATAGCGCGCTCAGCTCGTTTTTCGGCTCGCTCGTTGTCGGTTGTCTGATCGCCGGTAGGCTTTAGATCTCTCCATTTTGTTACAGAGGTGCCTATTTCCATAAAGTCGGCTAGCAGTTTCAAATGAGGCCATTTATCCGACAGGCGTATGATGTAATCAAGGTACGGGCGTCTCATTTTGTCCCTATCAACGTATTAGTGTCTATTGCAATGCCGTTCACATAGAGTCTCCTCGCTAATAGACAAGAGACACTCGACGAAAAGGAGCAACCACGTCACATTTCATGACTTGTACTCCTATTCAATGACACCTTCAAGTTCATCTTGAAGTGTAACCAGGATGGAAAGTTTCTTCATCTCTCGCTTTCGTACAAAGTATCGGACCCTTGGGGCCAAAGATGATAATCCACTTACTGAATTTCCCAGTCTTGCCCTTTGCCTTGTTCGTCATAGACATCTCCATTTTCATAAAGAAGCTTGATTCGTTTGTCATCAAACGGTCGGGCTAAGGAGAGGCACATTTTAGGGAACATTGTGCCTCTCCATAGTCAAGAAGTGCAGTTATCAAAAATCCGGGGGTCCCTGTAATAATCTAGTATATAAAAGACTCATCTCAATTCCATCTACAATACCCTAATAATAATAATTTCAAGATAAAAAAAAGAGTGCATCTAGTAGGTAGACTATTCTTATAGTTACTTACAATTTTTTTAATTTAAAAAAGGGTAGTTATAATGAGATTATGATTAAAATCTAAGTGCGCATTTTTGCGATCTTGGATATATATCTAATTCAACCACCGTCGCATATTTTGCGGTCGGATTTTTGATGCAACTATTCAAAATAGATTCCCAAAGCTAATGCACCAATTCATTTATTTATATCTTATTGTTGTGGTTAGATATCGTAAAGTGTTTGATGTGTTGAAATTCCGGTTATGCGTGCACCTATAACCGAAGCCAAGGATTTATGTCTACGGAGAGGCAC
>QYAP01000092.1:0-83137 GCA_003988905.1 Hymenotorrendiella dingleyae
AACAGTGAACTGCCCAAAAAGGGACTATTATTGGATGGAAGTCCAATATGCTACTCGACTACTTAAGGGTCACAGATCTGGACCTGTAACAGATATAATCGTTATAATATATATAATTCTAATTTTAAATTAAAGTAAATCGTTAATATAAAAAAGGATATACGCTATTTATAGTACTTATATAAACTATTATACTAATAATAATAAACTATTACCCCTTTTATATTATAATAATTACCCTACTTTAAAACTATTATTATATATATTATAACTATTATATTAAAACCGTTATATATTTAAATTAAAGCTCTAAATATAAGAAATCTATTAATAACCCGGAATTAACCTAGCCTAATCTAAAACTAATCTTAAATTAAATTAAATTTATAAAATTTAAAGTTAAATTAAATCAAATTATAATAAAATTAAGATTAAATTAGGTTAGATTATATTAAAATTCTTTAAAATTAAATTAATTAAAAACTTAAATTAAATTAATTTATCTAAATAATTCTAACCCTAAACTAAAATTAAATCGAATTATTAAAAATATTATTTTATTATTTATTATAAAAGATTTAATTATTAGGATATTCTATTATTTTATAATTATAATAAAAGGAAATCTCTATTATATTTAACTTTCTATTAATTTATAATTAAAAAAACTCTTAAAATTTTTAAAATAATTAATAAAGATTCTAAGATTTTATTTAATTTCTTTTTATATAAATTCTTTTAGAAAATTCTTTTAAAAATTCATTTCTTTTAAAATATTTATTTTATAAAATAAAAGGAAAAAGGATCTTTAAGATTTAATAAAAGAAAACCGTTAAAGGTCTAAATTTACTATATTCCGGATTATTAGTAATCGACCCCCTTTTTTTAATCTAAATTCATATTACCTACCGATTTATTTTTTCTTTTATTTATTATTTATTAGGGTTTTACATATAAATTTATATATATTATAATTGTCGGTATCACAGGGGTGATTCTATAGCTATAGGGTTCCGGGGTTATAATCATATATTCGTGTATAATAGAAAGGGAGGCTACGGAAGAGAAGTGAGGTTATACCCTCCAGGGCGTACGGGCCATATGCCTCGATGCATTCCAGCGAATACGTCCAGACACTGGCAGTTCTTCTCTTGTCGATAGAACTAGCCAGGAAGCCAGAAACCAGAAACAAATCAATCAATCAATCCTCCTTACCCACTATTGCCTCTATAGTATGAGCCGCGCCAACCAGAGAAACAGGAAACAGGAAACAAGATGCAAATGCAAATGCAAATGCAAATGCAAATGCAAATGCAAATGCAAATGCAAATGCAAATGCAAATGCAAATGCAAATGCAAATGCAAATATAAAATAAATGCAAAATATAAAAACAAATAGAAAATATAAATCCCAAAATAAACCCCAAATAAATCGACCATCCAGAATAAACAAACGTTCGACTTAAACCACCTGTGCTGGAAGAGAAGAGATGTCAAAAGCGAAGACGTAAAGGCAGATCCCGATCCAGAATTGTATGCTTATCCCAACTAGATTACCCTGTGCCAAATGAGTAATTCTGGCAAAAACAAAAACAAAAACAAATTCATGTGGCATTAGATGCTAGCTTGATTCGTTGTAGTTTATGCCGTAGGCATGGAAGTGATTCGCGACAGGGTGAGGGGAAGCATTCGGTGTTGTCGAGAGTAGTATACTCGCAAGTGGAGGAATCTGGAAGCTCTTGAATGGAGAGATCGTCTGGAAGCTTTCGAGCTTTTGAAGTACGAACAGGAAGCTCGGCAGGAGGCTTGGCGTCCATATCGAAGCGCTTAAAACGGACAATATTAGAGATATTGAACTCTAGGCAGCGCTTCTCATATTCGTTGTAACCGTTACTTGGAACTCGGAACGGTATTATACTAGTCCACGTAGGGCGGCATATTGAGTGAGCAATTAGAAGCTCTGAAAGGACGATTCTAACTTGTCTTCTATCATTCGGAATATCGATTTCTCTTCTCTGCAAAGCTCTCTTAAGTCGCCGAAGGGAATCCCTGCTAACCTTGAAATCTTCTACCGTAAACTCGTCGAAAGCATAGCACATATCTTCTAAGATGTCAATTCTATCATACCAGGGGAAATGGATGTAGAAGCTAGTTCTTGCTCGGATAAATGACTCGATGGTCCGAGGCGACTGCTTATACGGGTCCTTTAATATCATGGGACCAACCATTTCCTTAACAATATAATATGTTTCGGCATCCATCAGAGTGTGCTTGCTTGATCCGTAAATTTCGAAGGTTTCGGCAGGGGGAGGGGTTCGGCGACAGTGACGTCGGTAAGGGTATTTGCGGATGGGGGCGTGTATGTGCCGGCGGCGGGCAGGTAGGCAGGCGGCGACAGCGACGTTGAAGTGAAATGTAGGCCTGGGTGACGGAGGCCTTGAGAATGAAAAGAAAGTGCAAAAAGGTCGGATTTGTAGATTGCAGAAAGGTGTTGAATATCTGCAGAGAATTCAAGAATTGCAAGCAAGTGGCAACGGCGGCGGACAAAACAGTAGTAAATCAGGCTGTTTTTCTGTCTTTTCTGTCCTGCTGAATTGTGCGAAGCTTGGGGTGCCGCAAGTGAAATTTGAGCTGCTGCAAGTCGCAATTGTGAGCTTTGTGCAAAGCGTTGAGCACAAGCAGCTGAAATGCATAAGAATCTGGCAAATTCCAGGGACAAAAACAAGTCAAAACAGTAGCAAATCTGGCTGTTTCTGTCTTTTTGAGTTGAATGTTGCTGGTGAGAGTTCTTCGTGCAAATGTCCCACTTTTCGAGCTGCAATGCTTGAATTCGGGTCGACCGCCGGCGGGTGTAGGCGGTTCGAGTGTGTGGCAGATCTGGTAGTCGATTCTAGGGCGTGTAGGATATCGATTCGATCGTCGTTTGATGTTTTAGGAGCTTAGTGGCGTAGATCCCGGGAAGTGATTCTGATTCTGGGAGTTCTTGACTTTTTGTAGTGCAAACGAAGCCAGGGATGAGGCTTTTAATGCATATGTGGCCACAACAACAACTTAATGCGTCATGGAAGCGTCTCGAGGAGTTCGCAGATCGAGAAGGGGTTCGATTATGAAGATAGAAACGTTGGGGGCGGAGGTTTCGATGATTTTGAAGGCAGAGGTCCAAAATTGACGCTTTTCAGCACAAATCTGGGTGAGGCTCTGAAATGGTGAAAATCGGGCGGTGTTGTAGTCAGATCTGGTGCGGCAGATCTCGATGAGGCTTCTAGAGGTCCGAGAAGGACGGCTTTTCAGCTTGTTATCCGGGTAAGTCTCTGAAGCTCGAAGAAGTGGCTGTAGATGAGGTCCAAGATACGGGCTTTTCAGCGTCGAATTGGCTGAGGCTCTGGATGTGACTGTCGGGCGGTAACGATAGAGGTCCAAAGAGTGCTTTTCAGCAGAATATGGGTGATGCTCTGGAGGCCTACGAGGGACCATCAAGCTTTGCAGCGGTACTGAAGGTATCGTAAGGGTTTCAGCCTAAACAGGCGTTTGCAGCGAAGCTTCACTGCATCTTCCTGTTCCTGATTGCTCGACCTAGCCGGTCTGTGTTAACCTTGTGAGGTTAACACTGATCAGTGTCGGTATCACAGGGGTGGTTCTATAGCTGTAGGGTTCCGGGGTTGTAATCATATATTCGTGTATAATAGAAAGGGAGGCTACGGAAGAGAAGTGAGGTTATACCCTCCAGGGCGCACGGGCCATATGCCTCGATGCATTCCAGCGAATACGTCCAGACAATAATAGTCAACCTATTATTTCGAACTATTTTAGTTCTTTTTACTTCTTTGAAAGCTTTATTTTTTAATGCTTTATCCTTATAATAAAGGGGCTACTGTAACCTTTAAATTCTATGTTTCCTAAAATCCAAGGTTAAAACTAGCTCTCTTAGCGTTATATGCCTAAACTTAAAACTTCTCAAACTCATTGATTATAATTTCCCTTAAATATTATAGAAAATTGCGTACTCCGTTTAATATTAAATAATATAAATAAATAAATAAATAAAAAGATAAGTTTCGATGGTTACCAAGTGAAAGTCAGGTAAGTTTCTAGACTTGCATCTCTTAACCCACAGAGGAATGTAGAAATGTAAGAAGCTGACCCAGATGTTAATTTTAGTTACGATCCATGCAGTGGTTCTTCAAAGGCAGAAGCCAATCACACATGAAGCGATTCTTCACCTGGTACGAGGGCTACGAAAGGAGACGTAGTGGAGTTACTTTGGAAGAAAGTCCGAGGAGTGTGGTGTCAAGAATGACTAGCAGTCGAAGTGGAAGGCTGGGAGCTACTCGTTACTGATAGATTGGAATTTTAACTTGTCCCGAAAGTGTTCCAATGATATTCTAGAAACCTTCGCCGTACCAATATATTTATATCGATTTTTATTCATTTTTTATTCATAGTGTAGTGGTATCTAAGTTCAAACATAGCTGTTATCTGTTTATTGATTTTGTATCGAGCTAATGAGGTATTAAGTCGTTAAGGTGACTGGTATGTTGATCGGTATAGGAATAAGAAGTGTCGAAGTGTTGCTGAAAGAGTGTGCATAAATTATTATTAAGTAAGTGGAAAGTCTTTTGCGTAAGCCATTGGGTGTTGTGGGAAAAACTGAGGCGAAATTATAGTAAGTATTGGAAGTTGAAGTTGAGAGAGTTTTTTTAATGTAAAATGTCTTCGTCGAGGATTCGGGGTGATTACTTGAAATGAAGAAGTTGTAGTATTTTGTTAATATCTTGTTTGAGAGCATGTTGTTGACTTGGCTTGAGGTGTAGTAATCGAGTGTTGCTTGTTTGATGTATCGGACCGTCGACGTATCGATTTAGTTCGATGTAGGGTTGAGCTTTTGATAGATGTAGTTTGAAGTATTCGCGCAGCGCAATTCCGAGAAAAGTTGTTGCGAAGTGTGGTTGAAATTTTTGTTTGGGTGCTAGTAAGAATAGTTTAATGAGGAGATTCTGAAATTGAGGTCGGTGAATCTGTAGGGCGATAGGGGTTGGAGATTTGGTTATTTGAAAAGCTGGTTGCTTGGAAGTTGGAGGAGATCCTGGCTTTGGAAGCTGGTTATGTGGCTCAGGCTCACCTTCGTGTATTATGGGAGATCTTGGTCGGATTAACTAAAATAGATTTGTTACGTTTGTTCGGCACCCAATAAAGAATACGAGTTCCGAGGGATTACGAAGTTAAAGGACCAAAGAGGTACTGCATTAATTGGACTGTAATCCCACCACCTTTCTTATAATTTGATTAATACTCCATCGTGCTAAACCGCTGTAACTGATTAAGATTAGAAGGGAGAATTCACTTGTTTCTGACATTTTGATGTCCATTCTCCCAAATATCCTGGCCCAATGAAATGCTAGATAGGAGAGAAGTGATGGGCTTGTTAATATTGCATTGCTACTAACTTGATATATGTATGTGTAAAGCCTGATTATCTACCTAGGTAGGCTAGGCTATGAGAAGGCTTATGTAGCCTGCTAGACACTAGCATAGTGACTCTTAGTGGTTTACCTACATGATAATTATTTTGAGTTTGGTATAGTTTTACATCTAGCTTTGTGTACTAACTTAGCACTGCTTCATACAGTATTCAACAAATGACCAGTTCTTAGAAGAGGTAACTAAGATAGTGATAAACTTTGAATAAACAATAGATAATATCCCGAATTAGTCAAACACATAAGACAAGGGTATGTGACTGCCCAGGAATTATGTGAACGCTTATACCTTGTTTGTGATAAACACTACTGAGAATCAAACTACCACCAGGAATAATGAGGGTAGTTACAACCTGAAGTCGCACGAACCATGCCCAGGTGAATACAGGATAACAACCCACGTGATTGTCACATGAATTGCCCAACTTGGTTTTTGTTCAATTAGTATTGAATTAATAATTTATTCTCAGAAGAATTCCTCAAGATAGTTATAATATTTGAATAAGCAACAGATCATACTCTGAAGTAGCCAAGCGCATAAGACAGGGGTAAGTGGCTGTCTGGAAATGTAACGAACGCTCATACCTTGCTTGTGATGATCACTACCGAAAATCAGACTTCTACCAAAAGTAAGGAGGAATACTACCACCTGGGTATAACCTCGGAGTTACAATAATCCGAGAATCTTCCGTTAACTTGCGCTAGTGCCACAATCAAAACATAAAAAGACTCTAGGGTGCTGCCAACCTTCAACTTTTTTGACAACCCGAACAACAACCACAACCCTCAATTCCCGATTTACATTTGCATCTGCGCTGCACACAAATTTTGACGAAGAATCACCGCGCTAGACTCACACCTTCGCTTGTTATTTAGTGTCCGCACACCTCGCCTTTTCTTCAAGATGTATTTCCCTCCACGCCCACACAATCGCAATCGCAATCAACCACAAACCTTCGAAGCAGGCCGCTACCGCATCTTCGACCCAAACAGCAACATCGCAACCACAGATTGGCCCAAAGCTTCAAATACCACACCCATCGAAGAAGAAATGGCCGGCCGCGGACGACCCCATGCTCCTCCAATCGCGGAAACCTTCATCCACGAAGTCATCGACGAAACACTACTCGAGGTCCATTGGGTTTCAGACAAGAAAGGATACGGCACTTTTGCCACCAGAGACATACCCACAGGCACTCGCATCATCTCAGAAGTCCCTATTATCCTTATGCACTACACCGATATGACCTTGGGCTCGCTCAAGTACGCCTTTGACAATCTTCCGGCAGCTATGAAGGAGCAATTCATGTCTCTTGATCACACCGAGGTGGCAAATATTGACATTGCTATCTCTATATTCGAGCAAAACGCTTTCACAATCGAACCTACCGAGCAAACCGTCGGCTCCAAGATCATCGCACCCAAGTCCTCAAGAATCAATCACGCGTGTAGTCCCAACGCTATCGGACGCTGGAACTATCTTATCGGCGCCTTCACCGTCCATACATGCAAAGACCTCGTGAGGGGCGAGGAGGTCACAATCTCGTACTGCAATGTACACCAAACAGCAAACCAGCGCGCGCAAGCCCTCTCCAAGTACCATTTCCTCTGCGAGTGTGAGCGCTGCGACCCGAATATCGTCTCTGTCCAGTTCGTCATACAAAGCAATGAGAGACGTAGGCAAATGGCAGAGCTCTACGCTATCATCAATGAGTACGACGTCCGCCGCTATGAGGACGACGATGAGGTTTGGATGATGGAAGAGAGATTTTTACACGCACTCACAAAATACAAGGAGCTGTGCGAATCCGAGGAGCTCCCCGAAGGCCTCATACTTATGACCAACAAGGCTTCGGCCTGTTTTGCGAGAATTGGAAACGACAAGAGGGCTATGGAGTTTCGCAAGGAGGAGCGCCGTTTGGTGGGTCTGATGTACGGAATAGACACTTATGAGGCAGAGAAGACTGCAATGTGGATAGTTGACAATGGTCAGACTGGTTGGATTGAGGTATGGGTGCCCGCTTCTGAGACCGAGGAGCAGATGAGGGTACGGTACGCCAACTTCTGGAAGAGGAGGGGTAACTTCCGTAACATCGGAACCTGAATCGACCAGAAGTTGGCGTGCCGTAGTGGAGTCTCTGGATGTCGGGGATTCTTCTGTAGCCGGACCAAACCAGTAAGATAGTACCCCGGGACGGTGGGACTATCTTCTGGGGCGGAATGGCATCTTTATGTTTTCGGCAGCAACGGATATCACGGGGGCAGCACATTGCTTTCGGTACCAGCGTGTGCCTGTTCTGGTGGCTCCTTTTCTGGGGGAGAGTACAGCAGTTACAAATCGAGCGTTGACCGAGATTCTTGAAGTTTTCTTTTGCATATCTGTGATCCTTGCCTGCGTGCCTTTTTGAATCGTTCCCATGTTGAGCAATAAAGTAATGTAGATTGCCACATCGAACCACGAATATATTTTCTGGGCAAAGAATGGTAGGTGTACAGTAAAAAAGTGAGGGAGATCTGGGGACTGGAGCCGGGGACGGGGGCAGCGTTGCTTTCGGTGGCAATCTTAGGGTATCGCTGGTGAACTTTCTTCTGGAGCTTCGTAGGTTTGCCTAGATTGGTAGGGGAAGTAACATGTGGGGGTTTAGTTCGAGGCTTCTACTTGCTGAAATCCTTGAAGTATCATTGCATATCTGTGATCTTTACCTCCATCTCAATGACCTCTCACGCTGTAATCAAGAGCCAAGAATTGCCAAGTTCCCTTCATCGCCTTTTTTTTGACATCAAAGACGACTTAAGTAGTGGAAATTACCTGAAGAACAGAGGTTCAAGTAATGTTCCATATCAAAGAGGCCATCCTCACTTTCAAAAATGAAGAAAACAGCCAAGCCGCCTTCAAATGCGCACAAGTTCGGCACGGCCTCACCTTCCCTGCCATGACAAAGCACCTCGTCATAATTCCTCAAAGCAAAATGCACGGCAATCCACATACCCAGCCTCACCAAGTACAGTGGAAGAAAGCTTTCCTATTGTTCCGCCGATTTACCGCAACGGCCTTGCCAAAATGCTCGTTATTAAAAATAAGAGCAGGAAGAGAGAATTTCGCAGCATATCAAAAGAGTAACGGTTAAACTCGTAGCCAAGTGTGATTTCCTCCGTCGCAATCGTAGCCTTCAAATTTTCGCCCTTCATGCATTTTTTGAAGAGCTTCCGGGGAGGGGTGTGGATCGATCAATTTGGCCCAGTCACACCGTCAAAGGATCAAGGTGATCGCCGATCCCAGGGTAGGTGACCGGATCGCCGGGTAACCTAGAAGTGAGGACCTAACCGGGCAGGCAAATAATACTGCTGGGGAAACAGGAATATGCATATATTTGCTACAGTTCATTGCATCACGATGCACGAGTTCATCTCACTTGAAAATCAATGTTCTCGCGCTGTGGTTTCGATTGAGCTCAATACCCCTTATCATTCTCGCTTAACCATGACAACTCTTGGCATCAATTCATAGATCCCAAAAGCAAGTTATCTTTTTCCTCAGGTTGGAGTTGTGTTGATTTTGCGATGCAATCATATCCCCGTGACTTTCGTCAAACTAGTACTCGTCATTTTGAATTTGGAAGTGCAAACTCGCGAGGCCGCATTCACGTTGTCGGCGCTTCCTATTGTGGTCGTCGCCGACAATACCAGGCTGCTCGCACCCCCGTTCCAGCCACTTCTATTGTCCATTCACTTGAACTTTGCGCACAATACTACCCATCACGACTCGAGCGAGCGATTGGAAATCTTGCTCTTCAAAAGCAGAACTTGGACTTCTTTCCTTTCGAGTCCTTCATCACCACGACATCGTACCAATTCTTGATCTTGATCCTCAAAGTCAATCCATCAACCTTCATCTTCTTTTGACGTTAAGACGCACCTTGTAACCTGTTCTTTCATCTGACCTATTCCATCACCGCCATTTGTAACCCCCTTGGGAACTGTACTGAACAGCTAAAATCGCGAAGCAATACCAAGAGCCACCAACAGCCTGTCATTTCGTTGCTCATCTTCACAGTTGGTTTGCGACATTCGCAGGCGAATCTTACTTTGTACCACCTCTTTTTACCCAAGACCTTGTTCTTTGCGAGCAGACTCTTCTTCTCTTTGAGATATCGGCACTTCCCTCCTGGTCACTTTACTGTTTAACGCATCGTTGACTTCCAATCCCTCCACCCCACTACTTTCATCATCAAATCCCGACTTCCACTTTCTAAACATCAACTCTCAAGCTACGTATGTGAGCCCTCTTCCTTCCCTCCTGCTTTCCAGCAAAAACAAAGCTGACCCATACCCAAAGCTTCAAAATGTCTACTCGCAGAGGACCTAAAAAATGCTTTGATAGCGGCCGTGGGTTCAAAGGCACGGCTCAGTATACAACTGGAATCCACAAGAACCACCCAGCGAGACCAAGAAAGAACAATAAGAAGGATAGACAGGAACCCAAGCCCGTCGCTCCCAAGGAGCCAGAGCCCGAACCAGTCAGTCTTCGTCCACATCTCCACATCTCCCCATCTTCCCTCTCCTCAACCGAGCTCATTTACTGACTCTTACCAGCTCTTCCCCCAATTCACCAAACTACCTCAAGAGATCCAAGACATGGTCTGGACCGAATTAGCCACCACCTCCCGTCTAGTCCGCTGGGGACGCGCCCTCCCAGCCCCCGTCTTCCACATCTGTAAAGCCTCTCGGGCCATCGCAAAGAAGAAAACCTTTCTCGTCAAACGCCCTCTCAACCGCGATAAATTGTACGGCTTTTACGTCTCCCCAATTCGCGATGTACTATACACGGCAACACGTCTCCCAAAGCACGCTGCATTCATCCACGAACGGCCCAGAATGAAAAGCGGCCCCCAGAGCATCTACAAAGCCGGAATCCGCCGACTTATGCTACCCCTCGATGATGTCAACGTTCACATTCTGCATACTACGTTCATGCCTACACCTTCAGGAGGGCCGGATCCTGATGGTCTTTGGTTCAAACTGAACGAAATGTTCCCAGACCTGGAAGAGCTCCACGTCTACCTGTGGCCAAACTTGAAAAGGACAGATACCCTGGAGGATATTGTGGAGGTCCATATTCCGAGGGAGTTGCCTGACGTTGTGGTCAATTCGACGAGTGGACGCCAGGAACCAGCATCGGCACCGGGCACAAATAATTATCGCCAGGTTGCAATGATGAGAAAGATTAAGGATGCTTGGGAGGAGGAAATGTCTACCACCGATGGCAAGCATATTGAGCTTAAGTTTGTGCGCAAGAAGAGCAAGTTTACGTAAATGGTGAGCATAGGACGAGATGAGTTTATGGATTTGGGATGGTGATTGGGAGGTCTGGTCTTCTCTCATCGCGTGGTTGCTTCGTTGGCAAAGGACAGGTGGAGGTAATGGGATTAGGCAGGTTAATGTGGGCGGGCGTTCTGGTAGCTTCTTCTCGCGTCGTTGACGACTCGTCGTCGTCTTGCAAGTTTGGGAAAAGACCATTGATTGGCACCCTACCTTTTCTGCTTTCTCGCGTCTTTGATTAGCGTTTGGGAACAATGAATTCTCAATGGCACGATGATTATTTGCCCGTCTTTTCGATACTGTTACTGTACTTTTAGAACACCACATGAATCATTTGGTCAATAAGTGACAATAACACCCCTTCTTTCTGCCGCTGTGAAGATTAGTGGACTTGCGATTAGACTGTAAGACCAAAACGCTGCTCCGTCCATCTTTCAATTTGCACCTCAAAATGCCAGACCACCTCAGATAACTGATCTTGAAAAAGAGAAGAGTCAGCAGACACAAAACCGCCTTTCCCATCCTACCCTTAACCATTTCCCTATCACTTCGTCGCCGTCACACTTTGAGGCTTCCATCAGAATCCATCTTGAGAGAAAGGAATCCTTTCAAAGGATATACAGTATTGATTGATTTAGAGCTCCCCCCGTTTTTGACTTCATTATGCCAGTCCATTACAGAGAATTAAAGTAAATGGGAGAGTTTCTCCCGTGAACAAACCCTCTCCCGTTTTCGGGGCCTTTATCATTTTAACCTCAATTCTCTGAAATAGACTGGCATAATAAGGTCAAAAACGGGAGAGGGGGGGCGCTCTAAATCAATCAATACGGTATACTACTAGCTAGGATTTATACTTACGGTTCTACTAGAGCCTTCAGCCACCAGAGAACTTTAGGCTAGGCTAAAGCCACCTAGCCAGAGACCCCAAGCGACCAGACACTTCTCGTAAGAGAGCATATAAAGTTTGAGGGGGAATAAAGACTTAGGGATGGTAGGTAGGGGGAAAACTTCAAAAGTGACAAATACCTGACGATGTAGGAGAGGAGGAGAGGAATGTAGGCTGTAGAAGTTTTCTAGAAAATTTGCTAGTAAACTATTGCTCTATGTATCTCGACGTCTACCTGACGGAAAGGGGGGGCAGTTTAAAAGCCCTACACACACCGCAGCTTAAAGCGGGACCCGGACGGCGGGAGAAGGGATTTGTATATCAATAAACCATGGTGAAGGCCCAAATAATGAAAAGCAAAATCATCTTGTAAAACTGACTGTATTATGGCTAATTCTCGCCAGCCTACCATGTTGCACACTTCCTGGCTGGGCCCGAGTCTTCCAAGCAGGTAAGAATATTCGCAAACTCGCACCACCAAACCCAAAGCTACCATTAATGCAAGTGCAGACTGACTCTATACGTAACCCCAAAAGACCACAAAACATCGCAAAAAATCTAATAAACAGCCCCCAAGAAAGTATTCTGCTATTACACTAGCTCAGCAGTTCCTTAATATCCTCAATACTCTGCAACTTCTTCTCCTCCGCACTCATCATGCCCAGAGAGCTCGCTCTGTGAACATCATCAGCATTGATTCCAGCGGTGAAGGGTGAGGACAACTTACATGAATTTCTTCCGGTCTTGAATCTTCAGCATCTTCTCCTCAATGCTGTTTTTGACAATAAATCTGCACACTTTGACTTCCTCGGTCTGGCCCATGCGATGTACACGATCAATAGCCTGAGCCTCAACGGCAAAACTCCACCAAGGATCCATCATGTAAACTCTCTTCGCCATCGTCAAGTTCAATCCCACGCCACCAGCTCGCAAACTGAGAAGTAGAACAACGCCCTTTTTGCTAGCGCCAAATTCCTTGAGGACTGCCGCACGCGCAACTTGACTCAGCGAGCCATCCAGTCGGAGGAATGGAATGGCGGCGCGAGTCAAAGCTGGCTCAATCAAGGATAAGAATGAGGTGAATTGGCTGAAGACGACGGATTTTGAGCCCCGGTCTTCGCTTCGGACGGCTTTCAGGTTGGTGAGCAGTTCTCCAATCTTGGCGGATGAGTTAGATCCCAATCTCTGCAGGCTGATCTTAGTTTCCGGATGGCCTTCATCTCTGACGACCTCAAAGATATCGCGAGTATTGAGAACTTCTCGGCAACTGAAGCACCGAGGTATCTCGTTCTTGTCCGTCTGATGTTTGATGTAGTCGAGCAGGCACTTTTTGCAGGCGGAATGCCAACAGCCGGTGACAGTCTGCTCAATCATGGGTTCCTCTGAACAGATTGGGCATTCGTTCTCAGCCTCGTCCCGAATTTGCTCAAGCACATGAGCCCCAAACGCATTCGAATCTTCCGAGTCATCAGTCTCGGCAGTAAATCGAGCAATCAAAGATTGCAAGTCCATATCGTCAGCCAAGCCGCTTGCCGCATCCTCAAGCATTGCAGCATCTTCCTCATCTGCAACAAGATTTTGATTTCTTGTCAGGATAGGATGACAACAAGATTGTCGCAGGCGAAGAATCTGGGCGAATATACTGGTGTATGCCTTCATAACAGTTCCTGCTTCAACATTGGCTGTAAGAGTCCGTTTTGCTCGAGTGAAAATGTGATCATAGACTTCTCGTTCTGCCGTCGATAATTCAATATCAACGATATTGATTGTCTTTGGAGGAAGAGGTACAAGCGCCTCGCCCGTTGGTGTCTTCATATCTTTTGTTCTCCGCAGAACCAAGGGCTCGAGAACAGTCTGGACAACATCCAGAGCTCGCATAAAGTCCTTAGACTCGAAAGGAACCGTGATGAAGGTTTTCCAAAACGAAAAGTTACTCCAAGGCTCGACTCTGAGAAAGCGGACAAGACTGAAAAGATCTTCCAATCTGTTTACAATCGGGGTACCAGTCAACACCCATCTGTGTTCAGCATCAATTTCGTAACAGGCTCTAGCAGTCTTGCTCTGGCGATTTTTGATATGGTGAGCTTCGTCCAAAATCACTCGGAAGTACTTCAACGAGAATAGACCGCCGTGTGTTGCTCTATCCCCACCTTTAGCCGCAACTTGGTTGTACTCGGAAAGGATGACTCCGTAACTCGTTATGATAACATTCGGAGCTGACGCAGCATTTGCTTCACAGCAAAGGGCTTGTAGATCTGCGCTCTTGTCGCTTCCATAATAGATCATACTTCTTAATGTGCCATCCTTTGATGCCTTTTCGGCTTCGCTATGCCACTGGGCTAAAAGAGACATGGGAGCAACAACTAGAGTTGTGCAAGGTGCCCACTCGACCTTCGGAGAGGTGGCAGGTAACCTGGGGAGTTTGTTGACGGATGTTGGAGCAGAACTGACACCCTCCAGGTTTTGCCAGGTCTCAGATTTATGAGTATGGACCAAACTCATCATCTCGATCGTTTTTCCTAAGCCCATTTCATCTGCCAGTATTCCTCCCAAGCAATTTTGCTCTTGGACAGGGAATTTGAGTGATAGCTCACCACTGTATGGATTGACGTAGAACGAATCTTGACCATTGACTTTGAGCACATCCTTATCATCCATATCTCGAAGTGGCCAAGTATATTCCTCCCACAAAGGATGCATAGAAGTTTCCCGGCCCTCCGCTTTTTCATTCTTTTCTTTCGACATCATCCAGTGCAGAGCCTGCTTTTGATAGTGTCTCAAATCCATTGCGAAGGTATCGGTCGGTTCTGCAGCTTCAGCGTTGAAATCAAAAGATTGTGCTTTCTCATAGAGTGCATCGAGTTGGTTTTGCTCCAACTCCTTTCCATCTTCCGCTTCCTCCGATGGAGGTGAAGAGCTGCCATTTTCAACAGCTCCTCCGTTTTCCTTTTTGGCCTTAGTATTTTCAAATTGCTCAGCCATCTCCGCTGCCTGAAGGATTCCGCTTTTCTTATGCTTCGTTGTCGTTTCGGATGTTCTAGTCGGAAGAAGGTTGACTTCTTCAAAAAGTCTCACTAAAGCAACTTGGCGTAATCGAAGGTCTTTTTCCTCTGAACTCTCCTTTTCTTCAAACACACCCGTCTTTCGATTATTATCAGGTGCTTTGAACCCTCCAGAATCAAAGGCAGTCCGTAGTAACGAGCATCGTAGTTGAATGAAAATAGTATCGTTTGACCTAACCCTTTCCGGAGCATACACACAAGTGCCTTCGAATCTACAAACCCTCTGGTCTATCAATGTTGAAACCCAATTTGCAGTCTCTCTTGGAAGTCTTCCAATCTCACTGCCTTTCGAATCCGTGAAGCGTACAATGACATCGACCCTTTTGGCAGCAGCGCTCCCGGGTTTTGGTTGAGTTGGTGCTGCAGGTCTCCCTCTGCCCTTTCCCAATGGTGTTTTTGGCGGTTGGATTTTCTGTCTCTCAATTCGTACAACTTCGCCATGTTTAATTAGATTCGTCCCACTCCTTGTCGCCCATCCACCGACTCCAAAGGCTCCCACGTATCGATATTCCGGCATGTTCTCCTTTGGCAAAGTAACAGGATCGAATGGTGGAGCGCTGATTCCCGTTTTTGTACTGCTACTCCCATTGCCATTGGACTCTGACTTGACGAAGGGATTGATAGTCATAGTTTTCGACGCTGAACTTTTGCTTGTAGAAGATTTTGCTTTCGTGTCCCATGATCCATCAAAATACATATTTACTGCTCGTTCGATATTGTCCCCTGAAGCCACGCGCAACCGCGCCAACATATCTGGTGGAATTTCGTCTCCAACAAAGCTTTCGAAGGTGGCGGCATCGAAGCCACTAGGGCTGCTGTCTTGCATTTGCACATCTTCGTTTTTGATTGCTTTGCTGCCATTTGTCTTCTCGTTCACGCTCGGTGGTGGCGCGACATTACCAGAGACCGGTGACAACGCGTCGGTTTCTTCCGGGAATGGCGAACTCGAGGCCAGAGAATCATCAAGAACGTCCGATTTTTCCGTGAAGAATCTCCTCTTCTTAGCAGGGGGTCCCTCTGAATCTGCGAAACTCATCTTGATGTTGGTTGTTGAGTTTTCAACAAGATGGTGTTGGTGGAGGCTTGTCGGAGGACGCGACTCAAAGCTTCCGCGCGTAAAGTGGTGATTTGAAATTTCGTGACGTCCTTGAGCCGGCGAACCATCCTTGTCAATTGAAATTCCTCCCCCAACCAAAAACATTGCTTTATTCAGCCATTCCTTTCTCCATATAATGTAATGTACTCGGCAAGAGCAAGCATTCGGTTGAAGGCGCACATCAAGTGTAGCCCAGTACTTAGGTGCGCATATGCAACAACTCCATATGGCACTCCCGCCCCTCATCCGTCACAAATAACAGAAGCAGATGTCAATGGAGCAAGAATATACTGCTCCAATCTCGTGCAGTAAGTTGTAATTGCGATTTTATGATTGTGATTTTGAACATAACTGATCTGTTCCAGGAAATTCGACTCTCCATCCTTCACTCTCCAAACCTTTATTCCACCATCCGCGCGTGATGCCTACCTCGCTATTCGGGCTCTCAATATTGAGCTTGCCAGAATACCAGATCTCGTCTCCAATCCTACAGTCGGCGCATTACGAATGCAATTCTGGCGCGATAATTTGACTCGAACCTTTGCTGATGCGCCACCAAAGGAGCCTGTCGCAATTCTTCTTCACAATGCGCTCACGATTCTGAGAAGCCGAAATCCTGGGATTGGAACCAATGTCATGAAGGGATGGTTTATGAAGGTTATCAATACTCGAGAACAGTACATGGACAATCGGCCCTATACCACAATGGATGCTCTTGAGACTTATGCGGAGAATACATATTCGACGCTACTGTACTTGACATTGGCAAGCCTACCATTAAACTCCATGGCAACAGATCATCTTGCTAGTCATATTGGGAAGGCTACTGGCATTGCTGCTGTTCTGAGGGGGCTGCCACTATTGGCCTTTCCTCCGGCTCCAAATCATCATAGCAATAACTCGGCTTTTGCTGGCGCTATGGGAGGTGATGCTGGAGGGTCCCAAGGATCAGTGGTTCTACCACTAGATATAATGGCGGAAACTGGAGTCAGGCAAGAAGACATATTTAGACATGGATCCGAAGCGCCAGGTCTAAAAGATGCCATTTTCACAATTGCTACGCGAGCAAATGATCATCTCATTACAGCTCGGGAGATGATGAAGAACCTACAACAAGGCAAAGACGCCGGCCATGCGTTTGAACATGAAGGAGAAGAAGGTCACGAATATTTCGAAGGACATACTACCGGCCAGTCACAACTTCATGATTTGGAAAGAGGATTTGGAGTTCTCATGCCAGCAGTTTCCACAAGACTCTGGCTCGAGAATTTGGAGAAAAACGATTTCGATGTATTCAAGCCCGAGTTACGGAAAAGGGAGTGGAAATTGCCCTGGAAAGCATACTGGGCATACTCTAGAAGGTCATTATAATATTGTAGTTTACAATGTACAAGTATACGAAGCATACGAAGCTACGGTTGTCAAAATATTTTGCACCACAATTTCTTTTCCTTTTTGTCAAAGGTTCGTGAAACGATTTTCAGTTTCTCATTCCACCGATTTCATTTCCCAGGCTTGATCTAATTCTGGCTGCCAATATATCACCTTTCTCTGCAAAGGCATGCCTCTTGGATTCCTACGTCAATGAGATTGGGCTCTTTTCTTTTGCTGGATGGAACGGTCCCTGGAGATCCAATTGAAGATTTGACTCGTCAGTCACAGGTAGATTCATCTACTGTACTCGCATTTATTTCCCTCCTCTGTCGCCACTGCTGTCTTTCTGAACTTTCCATATTGCCTTGTACTTGACTCGCTTTTTCCATGCATGCCCATTGAACTAGTCATACCGAAGAGCTAGCTTCCCTCAAAAGTTTGAGATCCAAGACTTGCATAGAGGCCTACATACCTCCGTACACTCGAAAGTTCAGTCATGTGAGTCCATCATCGGTGAAGACCGCGTGGGAAGTAAGGACCCGAGTGAATAAGTACGTAGGTAGGTGGTGAGGTGAGTAAGCTTAGCTATTGTGAGAGCGAAAGTAATTGCTGAGAAGATTCGGTCAAGTCATCTTGGATGGTACTCTGTTTTGTTGATTGAAAAGGAACAGCATAATTTCTGTAGAATTTTCTCACAAATTCCTTGATTCAATACCACCAACTTGGCTGTAGTCAGGTAAACAAAGCCTTGCGAGTTTTGGTGACATCTACCAAGACTTGCACAAGCTCGGAGTGTTCGGGAGGCCCAAGAAAAAACTCGCCGGGAGTTCCCACTCTGACCGAGTGAGCGGGTCTCCAACTGTGGCGTTCGGACTTTTTGCGGAAAGGTGGGAGAATAGAAAGCAAAAAGTTCGATGGTTCAACCTTGAGAAGAGAGAGTATAAGATAAAATGGACCTTGGTACGGACGTAGCAATTGATTCTTCCCGAATTATTGACGCATTAAAATTTCTAAAGGGCGTGAGCAATGGAAAACAGTATTGCTTTTGCGGACAGGGATGGAATGCAGCCTTATCTCACTCAGCATGTGCCTGTCGCGCTGTGGCTGGTGGGAGGAAGAAGCTCGGACAGAGAAAAGTTACCCTGCCTGTAAAATTCGCGCCTAGCTACCTCCTCTACCTCCTCTCCTGCCTTCGACTCATCCCTCAATTACACCCCTCTGCAACGCTGCAGCATGGCAACAACCTCACAAGCGATGGCGAGGTTAAACACTTCGTCAATTGGCATGAGCCTCGCCCGTATTAATGCCTCCAATTCCACAATCGCCATGCGCCGGTCCTTTACGGCTTCTCCCCGATCCTTCGTTACACAAGCCAGGCCGAGCTTGAAGAACGGGAATGCCAACGCCAACTTACAGAAGAGCTTTCGCCGGGCATATGCCGATAAACCTCCTGCTGTAGCTCCGGCGAAGAAGGCAAAGCGATTTCGATTCTTTAGATTCCTTTGGAGAGCGACCTACCTTTCGGCCATCGGAGGAGCAGCTTATCTTGCCTATGGTGTTTGGGAGCTCAGGCATCCGGATGCACAATTCGAGCCTGATCCAAGCAAGAAGAATCTTGTGATTTTAGGTAAATCTGCTCCAGATGCTTTCTACTACTATGCAATGCTAATGATATGCCAAAGGTACTGGCTGGGGTGCCGTCTCCCTCCTCAAAAAGCTCGATACTGAGAACTACAATGTCATTGTCATCTCCCCCCGAAACTACTTCCTCTTTACACCCCTCCTACCGTCATGTACAACCGGTACCGTCGAGCACAGGTCTATCATGGAGCCTATTCGAAGCATAACCAGACATAAGCAAGCAGCAGTCAAGTTCTATGAAGCAGAAGCAACCAAAATTGATCCCGAGAAGAAGGTTATTCTGATTGATGATAACTCGGATGTTAAGGGCGCAATGAACAAGACTGAGGTTTCCTATGATATGTTGGTCGTTAGTGTGGGTGCTGAAAACGCAACCTTTGGCATCCCGGGTGTCAAGGAGCACTCGTGCTTTTTGAAGGAGATTGGCGATGCACAAGCAATCCGAAAGAAGATTATGGATTGTGTGGAGACCGCAACTTTCAAGGGACAAAGTCCAGAAGAGGTTGAGCGTCTTTTGCATATGGTTGTCGTCGGTGGTGGGCCAACAGGTGTTGAGTTCGCTGGAGAGCTTCAGGATTTCTTCGACCAGGATATCAAGAAGTGGGTTCCTGAGATCAGTGACAAGTTCAAGGTGACTCTCATTGAAGCTTTGCCAAACGTTCTTCCCATGTTCTCCAAGCAATTGATCGACTATACCGAATCGACGTTCAAGGAGGAGAAGATTACCATCAAGACTAAGACCGCAGTTCAGAAGGTCACTGATAAGACTGTTGAGGCTGTAGCAACTGGTCCTGACGGAAAGAAGACTACTGAGGTCATGCCGTACGGGTTGCTAGTTTGGGCTACTGGAAATGCAGTCCGACCAGTCGTTAGAGACCTCATGTCGCAAATCCCCGCACAGAAGGACTCCAGAAGAGGTCTTGCCGTCAACGAATATCTCGTGGTTCAAGGTACCAAGGATATCTGGGCTACTGGTGATTGTGCCGTTGCCGGATATGCACCAACTGCTCAAGTAGCTTCGCAAGAGGGTGCTTTCCTTGCACGACTTTTCAACACCATGGCCAAGAGTGAGGCGATCGAGAATGAGATTCATGACTTGAGCTCATCTCTGAACTTGAAGCCTGGAAATGCTGCTCAGATTGCGCAGGAGATTGAGTCGCATGAGAAGCAATTGAGAAGAATCAAGGACATCAAGCCGTTCCACTACACACATCAAGGCTCATTGGCCTACATTGGTAGTGACCGGGCTGTTGCTGATGTTAGCTGGTTGAATGGAAACTTTGCTACTGGTGGTGGATTGACTTACTTGTTCTGGAGAAGCGCCTATTTGAGCATGTGCTTTAGCAGTAAGTTCCCTTTCCACTCTTTCACAATTGATACCATTCTGATTCCACTAGCTCGCAACCGTGTCCTTGTCGTTCTTGACTGGCTCAAATCAAAGGCATTCGGCCGTGACGTTTCCCGAGAATAGAAAATTGCTGCTGCTGCTTGCTTTGTGCTACTAGGATATGATATAGAGGAACGGGTTCGGAAGGGGTTGTGGCGCAAATACCTAAAAGACGACGATGCGCTGGGGGCATATCCCCTTCTGTAGCTGTCTGGGTGCTCTTTTTTTTTCCCCTTTAATAATGAACTCGAATGGGATAGAATGGTTATGTGTATGTAAATAGCTGTCTCATCTTTTTTTGACAACACGACAAACCAGAACAATAAAAATTTCAGAACCGGTAAAATTTTGATAGAGCGAATTGGGCGGGCTTTTGTAGGGTAGAAAAGAAAAATCACGCTATTTTTTGTTGACCCATTTGTCGGATGATTTCTTTGCCCATCGGCTGGTGCTCGGGTATGCAGTCTCAGGAAAGAAAGGTCTGGAGAAATACCGCATTAATAATTGGAATACTCCGTACAAGAAACCCCCGCCTTTTCTCGTCCGCATTTAAGGTTTAATTGTGTTGACTCTGTTGAGCTATTAGAGAGAGAGAATTGAGGTTTGAAATGGGAGAGGGACTACCGTTTTTTCAGCGATGTGCAACATCAACAAATCATGCGGGAACTTGGGGGTGATTTATCATGTGATTTTCAGGTTGCATATTTACGATACGATGTCGGATAAGTAAGTTCTTTTTTTCCCCCGAAGGTTAAGCGGGTGTTTTGAAGGTTAAGGGATTTGATGTCAGAAATTTATGTTTGCTAGAAAAGGGAGGCCTGGTCCTGTGGTTTCGAGGAGTTGGAGTTGAGAGTTGATCAGGAAGACTTCTTCACTTGCCCGAGTTCTCAGGATAACATTATCCCTTGTTAAGAATTTCCAAAGTAACCAAACACACCCTCCGCTCTTGATCAAATACGGGCCAGTGCAAATAGAAAGAAAAAAACGCACGAGGCCTACCACCCTCCTCTCCCCCCTGCCCCCTCCCCCTCGCTTAACTTACCCCTCTTTCTCACCTCACACCACGCCCTTTTCCCGCCCTAGAAAAAGGGCGAGGGCGAGGGCGAGGGCGCGCCCTCTTTGCGATATGCAACAAAATATGCACACCTAGCACTCCTCTTTCTTTCATTCGCTCATCCAGCCTGCAGTATTGAGAGTGGCCAACCAGACTCCAGCAGCGAAACCATCTAAAGGGCGGAGGCAAATGTTACGCCCTATTACGCCCTATTAATCAGTACTTAACCTTGGAAATAAGACTAATCAATATATTTTGCTTGGTACCAGGGCGCTTGATCAAATATTCCCTCGGGTTCGCGTCTTAGCACCTATCACCCAACACCATACTTACTAATGCCACTGATTAATAGGGCGTAATAGGTAGGGCGCAACTCATAAAAAGGGCACCCACCATCGGGGAAAAGCCTCATTCATTCCCCTTTCATTCGGTTAACTCCACGAGTGAAATGCACACTACCCAACTAACAGGGCGTAACAAAACGTAACAAGGCGCAAATTCGCCTCCGCCCTTTTCGCGATATGCATCAAATATGCAGCTCTTCGCTTGAACTACACCTGATAGGTCACCTACCCAACTAATAGGGCGTAACAGGGCGTTAACAAGGCGAAAGGGCAAAGTCGCCCTTTTTTTGCGATTTGCAACAAAGGAGGAGATGGGCTGGATTGGGAAGGGATGAGATAGGTAGGGCTGGTTGGTCCATCAAATTTGGGGAGAGGGGGGGGGATCTTTGAAAATCAAAAATCAGAGTTTCGTAATCCATATCGTCCTATTTTCTGTTTTCATCTCCCGATTACCCTCCCCCCTTATGCCAATACTTTCCCAACACACTAAATCATCCATTTCATATAACAATGCATCCAACGCCAACCAACTCCTCGCTGTAAAGCAAAATCCATTTCATACCAGATCCCCCCTCTCTAGTCATCCCATCCAACCCATCCAGTTTCCTCATCCCATACCCCCCTCATAACAACCATACCCACCCCTCAAAAAAACGTACTCTTCTTCGCATTCAACCTCCTCCCCCCACCAAAAAACCCACTCGCACTCGCCCCGGCATTCGGCTGCGTCTGAAGATACGGATTATTACTATTCCCCGGTCTCGCCGTCCCGGGTCTCGTATGAAACCAATTCCCCATATGGGGAAGCAAGCTCGGCTGCGTCGGAGAATGAATACTCGATGTACTCAACGGTCTCTGATACGGCTGCGGTTGAGTGTGCGGCGCGCTCTGATATTGCGGCATTTGTTGGTGAGGCGCCTGTTGATGACCTAAAGAATTGGCATGATTCCGTTGAGGGAGCATGGGGGCCTGAACGCCGTATTGACGTCTTAGACGCTCGGTTTCTGCCGCGACGGCAGCTTCTCTTCGGACGCGCTGGCGTTCTTCCTCTTCGAGCATTTTCTTGATTTGTTTCTGTTCTTTTTGGTCGGCGATTTCGCGGTCTCGTTCTTCGCTCTCGACTATGGCTTTTAATCTTGCTGTCTCGGCATCAATTTCCCATTGCGTGCGTGGATCGGCGGCCGGAGGTCGAGAATTGGTTTTACGTAGGGATTGCCATTGTTGTGGGTTGGGAGCTGGGATTTGTGATGGAGGTATGTTATTTTGGGCTGGACCTCCAGCGCCGGTCATCATTGGCAATACTTGTCCGCTGTTCTTGCGGCTGTTCTTTCGTTTTGGTGCTGCTGCTACTGTCGAGGGAGAGCCGATATTGAACATGTCCCGGTTGGCGTTAAAGAAGATATCCTTAATAACAACAGCTCCTAGAAGAAGCGCAACTTCCAATCCCTTCGCATCCTCAACATCCACGCGTGCCATATTTGGCTCGTACATGGTCAGAGTATTCTGATCTCTGCCACTCTTATGCATCGCAACAATAATATCCGGTTCCTTGCTCTTTTTATTGCTCGTAGTCTTCCCAGCTAGGTAGCACGATATATCCTTTGAAAGTTTCCCATCTCTCTTCCACTTGAACCCAATCTTAGGTGTGATATCCGACGCCGCAGGATCGTCCGAGGTACGGTCTATTGAAGAAGCGGAAGGCAAGCGGAAAGTACTCTGCGGCATCTCAAACTCCCAATATGCAGAACTATTCCACGTCCCGGGAATCTGTCGCACCCTAATCTGCTGATCCGGATTGTATAACTGAATCGCAAATTCATCTGGGACAACCGGTACAGGAGGAGGCGGTACGCCATTCAGCGCTCGAATCTCCGCCTGCGATAACGACGGCTGTTGCCATTTCGGCTGCACCAGCACTTCCGCATATAAAACATCCGGGCTATGAGAATCGTACAATGCTACCGCGTAGCAGTTCTTCGACCCTGCCAGTGTTGGCTCCGGACGGCGAAGGGAGTACGTAGGGCTGAGTTCGGAGGCATTCTCGCTGAGGTAGATGGTATTCCACAGAGGGTTATCGGAGGTCGAGGATTTGATATAGAAGGTTGGGAGGTTTTCGTCCAACATGGTGTCCTGCGAGTGGCTGCGAGCGAGCGAAAGAGCCTGCGAACGAGCTTCCGAGTGAGGTTGCGAGTGAGCTTTCGAGTTAGCTTCCGAATAAGTTTTCTGAAGAAGAAAAAGAAGTTGTAACAGTCTCCAATCCCGTCCAGGTTCTCAATGATCTAGCTATGCTCATGCACAGAAGGTAAGCCGCTCCGCAGTTTTCAGGCTTCCTCAAAAAACGGGACAAGGCTGACTCTGAATGCCCGTACGAATATGCGCAGCAAACTGACGAATCGATTGAGGCGAAGTAATATTCACATCCTCTTCGCCAAGCTCGACGTCAGGTGAATGACCTCGGGATCGACGTATCCCCACTGTTCGGGTTTGTTGATTGGTCTGGAAATGCATCGGGCTTGCTATTTTGAGACGTGAGGATGCGGGCGCCCGGGTGCTTATGTCAGCGTCCTCGTCCTCCAAAACATATACTTTTACTTTCACTTATCTAGGCTAGCACTTAGACTTCCTTATAAGATAACTTAATCAAAACATTCAAGTCTATCCATCTATCAATCATACCTCCCCAATTTCCAAGCTCTAAGATCCAATAAATCCTTCCAAACCATCATCTCTCTCTCACCTCTCTCTCGCCTCCCGCCTCCGTCCTCTTACCTAATTCCCCCTCAGCTCCATATACCCACCGCCACCGCCTCCCAACAACGAACTCAATGCAACTTCCTCACAACCGAACCAGGATCAACATCAGTAGTTTCGTTCTCCCCTCTACAAGCTTCGGTCACTTCGTCTAGCTTCATCACGTGTCCAACACATACATCTCCATCTCCATCCGTTTAATAACCTACAGTTCTATACTCACCCCCCAAATACCCCTCCCTTCATATCTCCCCCCTTTTCCTTTCCTTTCCCCATTCCCAAATCTCTTCATCTGCAAAGCAAATCTTTCCACAAACTCTCTCCTCTAAATCTTGCCCTGCCCCTCTAAACAAAACTCCCAACGCTCGCACCACTGTATCACACATCAGACGACACAAGCAACGAAAAAGAAAAACATCTAGATTTAACCTTATATATATGAGAGAAAACTTCACGTTTGCATCCATTTCATCATGTCTTATACTGCGCCACGATCACCTATTTCCTATTCCCATCTACAAAAGTCCTACCTCCCTTCCCCACCCACCATCCACTCAACCACTCAACCATCTGCCTCTAACACCAAACTTCTCTACTTCTTCTCTTCTCCACTTCTTCTCTTCTCCTCCTCATCTAATCCTCTTCTCGCCCCATCAATCAAACATAACCTTCCCCTTCCCCACATACAACACTCTCACAATCCCCATCTGCTTCTCTTGACAATTGCATTTGCATTTACATTTCTGAATTAAGATAATGTTTTCAAAACTAATTTTTCGCCTTCTACATCCATCTTCCCTTTCATCCCCCTTTCCACCCATCTCTCATACA
This sequence comes from Hymenotorrendiella dingleyae, assembly GCA_003988905.1. NCBI lineage: Eukaryota > Fungi > Ascomycota > Leotiomycetes > Helotiales > Helotiaceae > Hymenotorrendiella > Hymenotorrendiella dingleyae. Next base: position 25,223 of record QYAP01000092.1, read on the forward strand.
TCACTCATATCCAGCCTCAATGCCCCATCCAACAAATATATCCCTCCAAAATATATCCCGCCCATCCAAAATCCAGCGCTATGCATTCTCTCCATGGCAATCGTGACCATGAAAAAGACAGATAAAAAAAAGAAAAATCCATGACAAAAAACTACCAATATCCCATCTATACCCACATGCTATTTACTCTCCGAGACATCAACAAAAGAAAAATGATAATAGGTAAGATAATAGATAAGACAGCTTAAAAAAAAGTTCCAAACGAGCACCAGGCACGTCCGAATTTTCATATGTACAAAGAATTCTGAAATTTTGGTGGTCATCTACAAGTTAAAATTCCAATTCTTTAATAATAATGATAAAAAAAAAATATGCACACACCCACCCCGCACACACCCACATTAACGCTGCTGTTTAAGGCGAGATACCCGTCTTCTTATTCAGGATCGTGCTGGGTACCCGGGAACCCCTTGAGATCTGCACCTCCTCCCCAGGGTGAAACTTGAAGATGGGATCTTGACTGATATTGCGCTGGTGAACTTGAGGAATCACAGGCACGCTCGTCTGGGGAATCACCGGCACGCTCGTCTGGTGGACCTGAGGAATCACCGGCACGCTCGGGACCGTCGTCGCATCCGGAGTCACCTTGACCGTATCCATCCGACCGACTTGGTTGGCCACCCACGAATTCACGGTTCGGAAGCGCGGAGCCGATTCCTCGGATGTGGTGGTGTAGACGGTATCGCGGTTTCCACCCCCCTTTTGCGCGCCTTGCATCCAGGAGAAGGTTCCAGGCGTGCGAGATTGTCGGTAGCCTTGCTTGGGTTGCAGTGGTGCAGGTGCAATGGTGAGGGGTGCGTTGGGGTTGACGGGTTCAGGGATTATGAGGCCATCGCCGAAGCCAGAGGAGATGGAGGACATGTAGCTCATGTGACCCATCTGTGCTCGGTCGGTGGGGTATGAAGATCCAGTCGTTGCCTGAGAGTTGATGGTGTTCATGGTGTTGTTGGAGTTTGAGGGTTGTCGAGAGAGTGCCATGTTTTGTTGCCCAATGTTGTTGTATGACTCTTGGGGAGCAGAGATGGGGCTTTGGTGAGGGGAGTAAGTACCGAAAGCTCCCTGAGGAGCCATTTGATTCCTTCCGTTGGGGGAGTCTGCGCGATGAACGTGTGCTACCGTTTCTGGGATTGCCAATGGTGGCAAAGAAACTGGCCCAAGCGCTGGCGCATATGCACCTTCGTATTTTTGGGGTATCTTCTTTTCGTCGAGATAGCCATACTCCGATTCTGGATAACCTGGTGGGGCTCCTTGGGACTCGAGGCTGTCTCGTCGCCATCCATATAAGCCACGGTTTCCACCCTTGCGAACCCTTCGGTTCTTGACCTCGCCAAAGACGTCGATATCCTTCTTCATCCTCAAGAAGAAGTAAATCGCTGTCAAGATGAGAATAAACGCGCCTGAAAATAGTTAGCCCCCTCGCTTAACGTCTACATCCTCCTTACTACTTACCTATGGATCCAAGCGAGATCAACACTCGCTCAGCCGTTGGAGATAAGTCGTGGTCATCACCGTGATCATTCTTGTTGTCGTTATCCTTGTCGTGATCGTTATCATTATCCTTGTGCTGTTTGCTGCTGCCTGTTGGCTCTGCGGTAATTGGTTGGGCTGTAGCTGCTTGGGTCTCTGCTTGAGCGGAAATCCAGATTGTTTGAGTCATGACAGAAACTGTGGGAGCCACCGAGGTCTTTGACGTAACAGCATCTGGGACTCCTTTTCGTGGCTGACCAACACCCTGGGTAAAATCTGGTCCTGGAGTAAAAAACGGAACACCTGCCAGGGTTGGGTTATGTTGTGTAGGGAACAAGGCAGATATCAATGTCTTGATAGAAAGTTAGCAATTCAGTTTTATGGCATGACCAGAAAGTTCTTACCGGAGACAGAACAGGAATTGGCGATGTAGCCTGGGCTTGGATAACTGACGAAGATGGTGGTGGCGGCGGCGGTGGTGGAGGTAGAAAGGATGATATTGGTGATGGGGCTACCCTCTTTACACTGGTTGCAGCGGCAGCTGATTGAACGACAAGAGGGGTAGAAGTTGACTGAACAGCAGGAGGCGGTGATACTGCTCCTGATTGAACGACAGGAGGGGTAAAAGTTGACTGAACGGCTGGTGGCGCTACAACAGTCGTTGGTATCGTGATCGCAGGTGGTGGCGCCATAACAGTTGTTGGTATCGCGATCGCAGGTGGTGGAGATGCTACAACGGTGGTAGTTGCCGCGGCCGGAGGGGCATTTTGAGGTTTGTCCTTATTCTTCTTTTCACCACCATCATTATCGTCTCCTGAACCGTCGTCGGTATTCTTGTTTTTGTTGCCGCCTCCTCCATTACCATCGTCATCTCCTCCACCATCGGCCTTTCTCCTCCTCATCTCGCCCACTGATCTGTGACTCCTCTGGCGAACTACATCCTGTACAGAACCCCTCGTAACTTGATCCATTGGTGCCATTGTCGTATTCATCCTCCGCTTAACGCGCACGGCACCTAACTAAGGGACGCCAGTACGGAAAGAAGCTAGGAGCATACACTGATGCTCTCGAAAAGTCGGCCTAAAGAGTGGGAAGCCGTTCAACAGATCCTAAAGGCGCAACACACGAAATACATGAACAAGAAAAGAATGAACGTCACGAACCGGTCGTGTGAAGAAGAGAAAGGTTCGTGAGAAGGTGGAAGGGAAGAAAAGAAGTAAGCAAATAGAAGGGGAGAAAAGGTAAGGTGAGGCGAGAAAGGCAAAGAGAGGGGAGGGAAGGAAGAGGAGAGAGGGTGTGTATCAGAGGGCTGATCTCGCCAGGCCTGCTACCGGTAGGCTCGAAGCGACCTGTGGTGGGTAGGGCAGTGTGGGTCCCAGATCTTGATCTTCACTTCGCCGTGGTTCCAGCATTGAACTGCACTCCACTAAATGTGAGAGCAGAAGCCAATGGTGCGCGTTGATTGGCTGAGACGGGTTACCTAATCGGGCAGGGGGTTGAAGGGGTGGTTTGGAGAGGCAGCGAGGCGAATATGTCCACCAAGGCAGGGGGAGTGGACGACGTCTAGCAGTACCGTACCGGTAGCAGTGTGAGGAGGCTGCGGGGGATGTCTAACGACCAGTCACCCAGTGTGAGCCTCAGCCAGAAGAGCCAGAACTCCAGAAGGCCAGAAGGAACCAGGTACACCGTACAGCGCTCATAAAATCAGCCGAATCTTTTCAGGCCAACCTGAGCCAGCCAGCCAGCTAGCACACAGGAGGAGAAGGGGTCACGCATGCCGAGTTTCTAAAGTAGCGTCTGCCAGCGCCAGTCTGCGACAGAATCGGACAAAAGAAGAGAGAGCAGGCCTGCCTCGGACCCGCCAGCAAACCGAGTGCGTGGAAGGCTGAACGGGAAAGGCGAGAGCTTCACCAGTACCCGGAAGAGGTAGATTTTGACGCCACCTGACCGGTCTAGGCAGTTTGAATAGACTCGATAGAGCCTGGCAGCCGTTGACGATGCGTTCCACAGCGAGGGCAGACTTGGGTATAGGCAGCCTTTCTGGGCCTTTCTGGCGCAGGTTAGCACATCCTCCGAACAGTCTGCCACACCTCCATCCGGCACTGAGCTGAGGCTTGAACGTGCGTTCCTCTCGAGACTGGCAGAAGCGCGGTAGTGGACCATTGAAGCTGGTGATGAAGGTGGAGCAGTGTCAGGGAGCCTCTCCTCATGGAATGATCGTCGTGCATGGTCCAAAGGCATGATGCTAGCAACTCCGCTTAGTTCCCGTTCGGGAAGGGACGAGTGGTGGTGTGTCGACCCTGAAACTGGCCCAAAACGTGGTGCGCGTCGACGGAGAATTCATCCGAGGTCAAGGCTTGGCAGGGGGAAGTGGAGGCGTGATTGGCTAGATTGCCGCGCGCGGCTCTTGTCTTTTCGTATTTTGTGCGTGTTATGTATTTTTATGAAAAAGTGGGATGGACTTCTCTGAACTTCTCGACTCGGTAGTTTCATCTGAACATGTCAGGCTTTTCGGTGACGTTCCGCTGAGTCGTCGGAACCACTGCCGTACTCGCTTCGTTGTTTTTCGGCGAATTCGCTTTATTTTCTCTACCGGTAGGTCTAACTTCAACATCACACATCCCCATCGCGCCACAACCCTACAATTTAGGAGACTTTTCACATAGAGGAAGCGCTTCATCGAAACGAAAACCACAGATGCGAAATAAGATGATTTGAATGATGCCATGGCCAGAGCGAGTTTACTTCAAACCCTCTCACTTTAAGCGACGCAACTCCTCTCATCTAGTCTGAAGAGTTTCCAAGTGGGCAAAGAGAGTCTCAAGCCTAGCGAGCTAATTCTTGGCCTGGCCCCAAAGACAACGGCGAGGTGCTGAGGTGTTGAGCAGGTTTTGCCTTCAATGGTTCATCTGGCGACCATGAACGGAGGTCTTGTCACTGCTACCACACGAACTTTGAATAACCTCATCTTCATTTCAGCCTGCGACCACAACAGAATCGTCTGGTTGTTCATCATTATGCATGCAATCGAGCTACCATCAAAAACATCAGAGTGACAGAGTTCGTCGCACAGCAGAGACCATTCAGGCAGAAGCTAAACCTAAAATCAACAACACCTAGTGATCTAACCACATCCAGCAACATCGTTCGCCGAAACTGGCTCTACGAACTCTCTGAGCATCAATCCTCCATGCCGTGTTCTCACACAACATCTTTCTCACATCTAAAATCCGGCCTGGACCCCTTGTATGCAAGCCACATCCATCCTAATCCATCAACCGCCTCATCTATCCACGGTGCGAAAGCTTGACTCAAAATGCCGCTTTCCATAACCAAGAGGATATCCCAGGCGCCATCACTGCTATCCAGGAAGACCCCTATGCCAAATTCGTCTACTCGGATCAATCCGGCCAGTTCTTGCTGCAGAGGTGATCCTTATATGCCTTCTTGCTTACCACATCTTCCACCCCAACCTCTCACCTCTCACCGTCAGCTCATCGCCACAATCCGGGGAAAGAACTTTAATTGAAGAAAGGCCCTTGAAATGGAAGTGGCTGACCCTACATACTTACAAGATGGACCCCCTACGGAATCGCGTATCCTTGGGCATTGGGGATTCGTAACGCACTCTTCTACGTTGCGCAACCCGAGAGCCAGGAAGAAGCCACCAAAACAGAAGTCTTGGGCATAGCAATGGTCAGTCGAGTGGACAGAGTGCTTCGAGGGGTGGACTGAGCAGCTCGCCATGAATCTCTGGAACCTACGGGCGTGGAGGACTTAATACGAAGGTGTGTATGTGTGGATCTGAAGTTTCAATTCCGAGCTGCATGTGAAACCAAACGATACGAGGCAAAACCTGGGGCTCGTCGCCATTGCTATTGGGTTGATGTCTCTACCAGGCGTCGACACCGCGTCCCTCTATATCTATGCAGATGCCGGTCATGAACACAGCCCTATGAGATGCGTCATCCATGCCGTTCCTTTTCTCCTTGCGCATGCATAGAGACCAGATCAATTTAGCATCCAGTGCTATTTATGCTTTTCTTGCTATTTACGTTTTTCTTGCTCTTGCTATTTATGTTGTTTTTGCTTTTCAATGCTCTCAAGAATAGCTCTCCAGGAATCCCCCTATTAGAACAAGACAAACCACTTACTTCTTTTCATGGGGACAGTGGGAGGGAGGGAAGAGGATGTATCCATCGTAACCTCGAAATCACGTTGACAGTTCAACGGGAATTCACATTTTTCGTGAGCTTATTTGTTCTTGCGTTTTGCTATTAATGGTGTTTGGCCGTTACGAGTTGCCACTTCCGTCTAGCTCTTCTCCGTTCAAAAGTCCTTCCTTCCATCCCTTCCATCCCTTCCTCGCAAACCAATCCAGTATCCCCAATCTCATCAGCCCCTCAAATTAATCCTATGACTTTCAACACCCAACTAACCACCCCCAGCGCTACTACATCTGGAAACACCGCCCAACGACCCTCGCGGCTACTACTTCCTTAATATCATGGTCGTGAGCCCTCGCTGCAGAAGTGACGAAGAAAGCGGATAGGGAGGGGCTGAGGTGTTATTTGGAAAGTAGATGTTGGGGTTTATGAGAGGATGGGGTTCAAGGAGGTGGGCGGGTTGGATTGTGCGGATGGGGAGGGTGGGGATGGGGATGGAGGGGGAGGAGGGGAGGGAGGGGGGAATAGCCCTACGGGAGCAAGGGTGCAACTATGAATGTACAGTGTACAACAATGATTGTTGGTGGGGCATTATTAAGTGGTTTTATTGTAGTTTCGACAACTCGCAAGTGTGTAGCATATACTCACGGCAACTTTAATTGTATATGTGTAATAAAATGGATATTAAACGTATTGATTTGTTGTACGAGGTATTTTGTAGTAGTAGATTGTATGGGGAGTGACATGTGAAAGTAATGTGGTTCGTTTTAGTATACTACTAACCACGCTTTAGTTTGAGCTAAGTAGAGCGCGGTTAGTGGCTGTACTGCATTACTTTCATACGTCACTCCACACTCAATTTACTACTGTAAGGTACCTACGTAGGCAATTATTGGCGGCCACCTTGTCGTACTTCTATTTTACTTTAGGAAATTTTCTTTTTCTTCTTTTTTCTTCCTTTTTCTTCCTGTCTTTAATATTAAGGTAAGCTTCCAGGTAGGAACCCCCCCCCTCTTTATGTAATAGGTAAGTGATCTTTCTCTTTCTCTCTCTCTCTTTCTCTGTATATAACAGGTAAGTGATTTCTCTCTCTCTCCCTCTCTCCCTCTCTCTCTCTCTGTCATAGGTAAGTGCTCTTTCCCCTTCTCTTCTATAGGTAAGTGATCCCCCCCCCCCTCCCGTTTCCACTAACCCTATTATCGACTCTCCTACCTGCATTATACTCAGGAAAGCAGATAGGAGAGCACCGGTAAGGGTATGCCGGCGAGGGTGCGCCGGCGAGGTTACTGGGAATGGCAGGAGGGGTAGGGGGTAAGAGCTAGAATCTAGCTCCGAGGGGGGGTATCTGAGGCCAGATTATTAGTTAATTATTAATTGATTTAATTGATTTTAATGTAAAAAGCGCCCCAATCGGAACAACAAATGTGCCCATCTTACATAGTAGATCCGTGCACGCTATTGTACCTGTTCAACAAAATGGCCATACAACTTATTGTACTATTATAACTCCTAAGTTGTACGTGTGGTGATAATTAGTTGTACGTAGTACAATATGCTGCTCCCGTAGGGTAGGAGGTGTAGGTTGTATTGTATGGTTAGGGAATCGAGGAAGATAGGGGAGGAAGGGGAGGGGAGGGGAGGGGAGGTAGAGGGGGTTTGTGATAGAGGTGTTGGGTGTGGTGAGGAGTGAGTGATAGTTTGATCTATGATTAAAGGGTATCGCGTTTATACGAAATATGGTAAGGCTTACCTCTTCCTATATGCCAAGTACGTACAAGATATCAAAGAACATTATCAGCGTCCAGCTGACATAGGACTTTACCTTACTAATCTGTTAGTTCGATTATTCGTTTATCAGATGCACCTTTTTCCGCCCGTTTTTTCATCTACGGTACCGTATTAGAGCCTCTTTTTCTTTCTTTCGTTTTTGATCTCGTTACTGTACGCCAGAATAGAGGGAGGTTAAAATAATAAAGGCGCCGAAAATGGGAGGGATTTCGTTTATGGGAGAGAGTCTGGCATTATAGGAGGAGAGAAAGCAATAAGGTCGGAGAAAGATTTATGTTGATTGTAATAACCATCGCTTTTGAGAGCGCGGTTGATGTGAGGTTCTTTTGTTGTTTAGGATGGGTAATTGAGGGGGTTGAGGGGGTTGAGGGGGCTGGTGGTGGTGATGGGATGTTATTGAGTATAAGAGAATGTAGTGACGAAGCTGTATTACTTTTCTATTGCATTTCGTAATTCTGCTATATGTTACTGCACTCTCCTTTCTGCCGCGAGACGAGTGTATTTGTATCTTTTCTTGAGCTTGCAATTGAAGTTTCACTAAAGATCTTAGCTGAGCGTTAATTACTCGGTTTAGTGCGAGGTGCAATAGAAGTATAACAGAGGGCCTAAAGTACTTGAGGGTTACCTCGGTGGTTTTTATTACATTTCGTTGGAAAAGTGACGAAGTGCCCCTTCTTCTTTCTATTGTATATTACTCTCGGACTAGTAATCAAAGTCCACCTAAAGACCCCGAATTACAAAACTTGTCTTTTATCGCACTTCGCAATTTTATATTAAGGAGCATGGAATTGCCAGTGTAGATCGGAAGGGTGATGTGAGCGCCGTCAAGTGACGAAATTAGAATAAGGCATTTCGCATTTATGATATGACATAGAGTTTACGAACGCTGGGATTTCAGGAGAGGTTGATGGTTGATACGTCATTGCGAAGAGTTGAGAGTATGAGACCAAGAGCTCCGTTTCAAAGATATATTCCTAGAGTGGTCGTTTTCATTGCACATCGCAGGGGCTGCTGATATTTCTAAACTGAACGTCATACAGAAACTGCAGGATTTTCCTTATTTGAACTATACTTCAGATTGTAATCCCGAGGAAATAGCTGTACAGAAGCATTTTGAGAGGGGGGTGATTGCTAGCCTCCTTCGAGTGACTATTAGCATGCGCAAAATAGAATCGCGATATGCAACAATGAAAGGGTGGGAACCCCTAGTTTTGCGTGATGGAATTAGATATCGACTACTTTACTTAACCCGTTGAGCTTATATGTCTATTACGGAGACCTGTTGCGGCCTCAACACACCAGCTTGCTAAGGTAGTTACTAGCATTCTATCAATATGCAACAAACCGGTGAGACTGCTCAGCGTATTCAATTTATACTAATATCGTTTGCGTAATTACGATTATTCTTAAACGACACGTCATTTAAGAAATGCGATTTGCAACAAATCTCCGAGTGAGCTTTCTGCTTCAACGCTTTTGTATTGTTGTGGCTTATTGAAACCCGCTGGTGGTAAATAGCGGGTTTAATCGTGGAGAACTCCGCGGCAGTCTCCGCCGGCTAGGTGTATGCGCTATTTAACTAGCTTTGCTTGCTTATTAATTGTAGATCTGAACAGTGAGGTATGTAAGGATTGCGATGTGTAATAAAAATTTCTTGAGAAAACTTCACTTCGTGGGTTATGCTTAAGTGTCTTATGCCCTGCTGCGCATTTTCGATTATCGCTCAAAATCTCTCGCCTGCTTCTGCATCCGCGACAAAGACTTTTCGTGGATTTTTGTTGTGTATAGAATAATTCAAGGACTAATTTAAACGATAGAGAAGCGACGGTTCTGAAGTTTGCAAAGAGGCGGTGATAGGGTCGCTCTATTGCTCTGCCATTCTTGTCTCCGAGCGAATGTTTTTCACCCATCGCAAAACATGAAAGTCTCTGACGTTACATAAAGTATATACGAAAAAGCATAAGGCGCTCTTTTTCGTGAGCCAGAATTCTCCTCGACAGGTAGGTGTTCGATTCTCAGTCAGCTTGCGCAAACCTAAAACTGGAAGGCTTCTGCAAGTAAGTGGCATCGCGCGATGAACTTCCAATAATGAGTAAAAGCATCCGTATTCTGAGTAACAGGTATAATCTCGCATAGCAAACAAAGCTTTCATAGTCATGAATCACCGGATGCCTCTCTATACATCCGCAAACCCGGATGAAACAGCATTGTATGACCAAGAGATTATGACTTGGATTCACGCTCCTCGTACCAGTGAATCCGCAAAGCAAGCATATAAATTTCTTCCGAAATCTAACTTTATCTTCTCTTTCATATTGAAAAACATTACTTCCTCGATCCAACTTGACACCCCAAGCTCACAATCCTAAAGCCAACGAGAACAAATTACACGACTCGGATTTTCAGATAACCACGAACCGCCTAAAAACTACAGTACAGCCAAATTAGAAAGCCTCGCATCCCACAACCCCGAAAGAACTCTCACCACGAAAACAACGTCGCTATCGAAAAAATGTGGCCAACCAATCGCCACTACGGAGGCCACAACCGCCGCTATTCCAACTACAGCAACGATTATAACGGCTACTACAACGGATACTATTATCAAGGTCAAAGCGGGGGAAATGGCAATGCAGGATATTACAGCCAGCAGCATGGTGGGTATCATAATGCAGGCGGACATAGAGGTGCTCAATGGCAATTGCAAAGGTATCAGAGTCATCAGGAGAGGAGTGAGCAAGGGTGGCAGGGGTATTGGGAGGGGAGGTGATGGGGGTGATTTGGAGGTCGGTTAGGAGGTGAGGAGGGGTGGGAAAAGGTGGGATTTGATATTCAGAAAGGGGGGTTGGAAGATTTTCGGAATGGGTCAACAAAAGTTTTTTCAGATGTGTATATACAAGATGTTGGCGCATCGGATTGGACGAAACATAGTGGATATTATACCTATAAGACTGTTTTTACAGCAAAAACACCCAGAAATAAGATCTTCTCAGGGTGGGTCGTCCAATCCGATGCGCCAACATCCTGTATATACCGTCCGATGGGTTTCTGTATTTTCGCAACAACAGTAGCTAGACATTCAACATCAAGGAAGGAAAATATCACTCGTCTAGGGGACTAGGACAATTCATACCATGCAAGACATCAGAACCAAAACGAAGAGTTAAACTATCTTACTCGCGCTGCTTCGAGAATGGGAAAGAGAGAGGGAAAAGAAAGAGTGAAGGAAAGCCCTAAGACTCAACACGCTTAATCCGATGCCTGATCAACCACCATGCAATCTACCGAAAGAGGAGAGAGAAGGGTGTTTGTTGCATTTCGAACTTTCTCGCTCTCGTGCTCGTGTTCATGAGGATCTACGGAAAGGATGGAACAAGCTCACGATCGAGACATAGAAAATGTAACTTAGGTGGATAGTCTATCAACTGGGAGAAAGAAGATCTTTTAGGAAGGACCTGAGAAGAGGTTGCAACGCTTACCAGGTTTTTGATATTTAGCTGCTCGTATTGGACCCCCCTTGTATTGCCAGAGAGAAGCCGACAAGGCTCTTTCTCGGCTGAAGACTCTGCCACTTGCAGCCCTACGTAGATCATTCAAAAATCCATGCTTTGAAAACATGAGAACGGCCTCGGATCCCACCTCCTTCCTCCTTAGGTACCCGGGTACCGAGCACTTGAAAATGCAGAACCGACTTGTAGAAAAGCATTCCGGCCTGGTCTTTGACACATCTTAGCGATGCCGGATTCTCTTTCCCGCAATAGGAATGTACGTCATAGAAAGAAACAAGCAACAGCATATTAAGCAGAAATAACAAGGCGAGACCAAGAATTTAGAGTTTTGGGGGGTTTATAGGGTTTGAAAGCCAATTCCAATCCGTACAACCCGCCGAAAAATCCCATCTCGCTACGCGCTATGCGTTCTACCTAGCAATTTGGTCCTGCCTATCTGGGTACGATTGAACTTGGAAGTTGGTTTGTCAATACCGTACCGCGCGACCCAAAGAACTTCATCGTCGCGACCAAAAAAAGCCTCGCCGTCGACGTTCGCTTTAGAGTTTAGTCAACAGGATCCATTTTCTGTCCACTTAACCAAATTTCCATTGTTCTTTCAACATTATCCTTGCAAAAAATGGCGTAACATGCCAAATAAGGCAACATTCAGGAACAGGTTTGGGCAGTACGGAGTACATCACTCCTGCTTGGTAAGCAGTGAGTACTCTCCGATACAAGGCCTTTAGCCTTTCCCGGCCCATCGTGCCGTACGCTGATATCCCCAAGATGTTCCAAGCCTTTTGGATCAGCATGATTTGGTGGCCATGTCATGTGAGTGCCGAACAAACGGAACGGAGGTGTCTGTGCAGGTGATGATTCGTCACTTCCTGTTTGCCATGCTCGAACCACGCACAACGCATCGCCGTGCGGCTCTATTTTTCGATTACAAAAAGCTTACTTGAGTCGCTAACTCGTGGGCTCAGGGGCGCGACGGGAGAAATATTAATCGAGGGCCATCGATTGGACGATAAGCGAAGGGGATCATCTAAATCCATGTTCTTGGGATTGATTTTGGTGGACTTGGGATTGTTCGGAGACCCAACCGAGGCCAATGGAAAATGTTCGCCGATAATCTCCCGACTCCACGGACGTCAAATTCATGCCTAGGCCCACGTCAATTCTCCCCCCATGAAACAACTCAACCCGGGGGAATCGCCTGAAAAGGGACAAATAGGGGGGCACAACGACAAGAACCAGTCGCATTGCGAATTCGTCCTTCGAGATCCCAGCGACGCATCATCTACTTCCTGCATCAACCCTCCGTGATGATCCACAACCACAGCGCAAAGTAAAACGAAACAAATTAGAAGGGACGAACAAATGGGACTTGGGATGGCAAAAGGTCGCGTGTTGATTGAAGCGCCCTTCAAGCGCCTGGGTAGCACGGGCTCGTCTACGTGAACTGTGGTGAGGGTATTCATGGGTAGCATGGCCCCTGCTCGTCGTAAAGGAGATGAAAATTAAATGAAATCCACCAAGAGATGAACTTAAAAACAGAGAAAGTCCCTTCTCTCGGCTGTTCCCGATCTTCATCGCAAGGAATTCCTTCAACCGTATCTTTTCGATATATACCTTCTTTTTTCAGACGCCTGCGTCTCCACTGCCTTGACGGCATTTCAGTCCATTTGGTCCTCACATTCTTTTTTTAACAACAGTCACTTACCAGCCAGTCAAGAACTGAGCAATATCTGTATACACATCCTACAGAATCATCTTCAAAAACACTCTGAACGCACATTACAACTCCAATATGCGTTCTTTCGCCTCTGCTTTGGCCTTCGCGGCTGGAGTGTACGCTCAAGGCGTCTCCTATGTTGACTCCAACACTGGAATCACTTTCCAAACATACACTGATACCTCAGGAGGCGGTCTTACTTTTGGTGTAGCCGTGCCTGAGACAGTTGGATCCGACTTCATCGGTCAGATCGTAAGTGCATTGTCTCATTTGTGTAGGGCTGAGCTAATTCTTGTCTAGACTGCACCAAACAATGGCACTGGTTACGCCGGTGTTGCCTTGACCCCAACCATGGCGAACAGTTTGCTCGTTGTGGCATGGCCAAACGACGATGAGGTTATGGCTTCCTTCTATCAGACAAGGTAAGAGTTATCCCTCTTGGTTTTGAATAGAGGCTCACAGCAATACAGTGGTTACACTGCTCCATCCCAATATGTCAACTCCAGCATGTCTATGTCGCCAATCGCCAACGGTACTTTCATGAACGGAACCCATTTGTCATATACCTTCTTGTGCTCAGGCTGTGTTGCAAGTGGAACTGCCTCAAGTCTTACTTTCGTTGATGAGGATTCGATCACCCTCGGCTGGGCTATGGGAAGCTCCACCCCAACCAACCCTTCTGACGCCGCATCTGCCGTTTTCACCTACCACGATGCTGGATTCGGAAACTTTGGTCTTACCTTGTCAAGCGCTTCCTCAGCCAGCTATGCTACTTGGGCTGCCATGGCCACTGTCAGCAACTCGACCAGTGGCACCTCCAACTCGACTTGCTCTTCCACTTCAACCAACGTAACCGCAACTGTTGCCAACGCCACCTACGACTACATCATTGCCGGTTCCGGACCAGCTGGGATCATCGTTGCTCAACGATTGGTTGAGAGTGGCAAGTCTGTTTTGCTGATCGAAGGTGGACCAACCTCTACCTACGTCCAAGGTGGTCGTAGTGTCGTCTCTTGGAACGATACTGCCACTCAATATGACGTTCCATCTATGGCCTACTACCTCACCACAGCTTCCGTTACCAGCGAGTACTGCACTGATGTCGCATCTCAAGCTGGATGTCTTCTTGGTGGTGGAACTATGGTTAACGCTTTGATGTTCGTTCACCCACAAGAAGCTGATTTTGACGACAAATGGCCAACTGGATGGAAGTGGGCTGATGTCAGCGATGCCGCTGAGAGACTCTACTCTCGTAACCCAGGTACAACCCTTGCCTCTTCTGATGGAAAGCGATACGATCAAAGTGCATACGCTGTCATGTCCAAATTCTTGGACAGCCAAGGATGGTCTTTCAACGATGCTATCGAGAGCCCCAACGCAAAGACCAAGTCCTATTCCTACCCACCATGGGATATTCAAGATGGTCTCCGTGCGGGACCAGTCAAGTCTTACTTGCCCCTTGCCCAAGCTGAGTCCAACTTCAAGCTCACCTTGAACACCAAGGTTCTCCGTGCTATCCGTAACGGCTCTGCTATCAGCGGTGTTGAAACCGCCGACTCTTCCACCGGTGTCCGCCAAATCATCAACCTCAACGCTGGAGGAAGGGTCATCCTCGCCGGTGGTGCTCTCGGTACCCCACGTATCCTTTTCAACTCTGGTATCGGCCCAGCCGACCAACTTACCACCGTCGAAAATGGCTGCACCAACATCGATCTTCCAGCCGAAGCAGACTGGATCGACCTTCCCGTTGGCCAGAACCTCCACGATCACCCCATCTTCACCCTTACATTCAACATCTCTTCCACCATGGGCAGCAACGCCAGCAGCACCTTGTTGTCAACCGCCTTCACCTCTCCAAACACCACCAACATCGACATGTTTGCCCACGCCCAGGGACCCCTTGCCCAATCTGGCCAACGTCTCAACTTCTGGACCAGCCTCAATGGCACCAACGGCACCCGCTACTTCCAGGGAACCGTCAACTCCCCATCTACCGGCACCATCCGCATCAAGCTCTACCTCACCCACGGTGCCACATCCGTCGGCTCCCTAGGCATTTCCTCCACCGGCTCTACAGAATTCATCACCGAGCCTCTCATGAACACCGACGAGGATAAGACCGCTGTCATCACCATGATCGACCAGCTCCTCGATGGCGCCCGCAACAGCACCATCATGACCCCCTCTGACGCTTCCGCCACTGGAGCTTCCTTGGTCGCCAGCTACATCTCAGGTACCCATTTTGTAGGAACCGCTACGATGGGAGAGACCAACGACGGAACATCCGTTGTTGATACCGATACCAAGGTCTGGGGAACCGACAACCTCTTCGTCGTCGACGCCTCCATCCACCCTGATCTCCCAACCGGAAACACCCAAGCAATCATCATGGTTGCTGCCGAGCAAGCTGCCGCCAAGATTCTTGCTTTGACGGGCTCGAACTCAACCACACCTGCCACTTCTACCTCCACTGGTTCAGTAGTGTCAGTAACTGCTAGCGCCACCGCCGTCGCATCTCCAACTTCAAGCGCCGTTTCTGGTTCATCGGGAACTGAGACTGGTGATGCTGGGGATGACGATGATGATGAGTGCTATTAAGTCACTTCTTGTACTATAAATCTTCTTGTATATATTTAAAAGTCATAGTAGGACACTTGTCCATGTTCATAAAAGTTTAAGCTATCTTCCGTTTTTACTGTGGCGTGAAATTGTTAAGTTGTTACTTGGATTTGTCGAGGCATTCACGAATTATGGTAAAGATGTAAGTGCAGATGGGAACATCAGTCCAAATATGTCGTTCAGTTGAGCTTCCTAATCACCTACCGTAGACGGCTGACCTATCGAAATCCAAATCATCCCCAAGATTCTTCAAATTCAGAGCTCTATCCTGCCAACATCATATTTCATCTTCCTTCCGGTACTCAACAAGCGCTCCAGTGGTAGTTTATCAGTAGTTAAAGTGTCACGCCGTTGCTAACGCGAACTCCCCGCTCCAAGCGGAACTACACGTGGCCCGTGCATAAAACTCTCGATTCCCTAAAATAATTTAAAAATATTATTACATCATTTTAAGAAAAAAAGAACTCTCACGAAATCTTTACCAGCTTTTCTATACATTCATCATATTTATCTATCTTTAATATACTGATTAATACCTGGAATCGTGAAGTGTTTCTGTGCGCGGGTACTAGACGCCGGGAGATATTAGTACTCGGCTAGTGGGTCTTCCAGTTTAGTTAGTCTGCTGTCAGTTCACGGGTTTCTTGCTTTAGGGTTTGCAGTGCTTTGTGGGAGGACGGGAGGTCATTGGAGTGGGTGTGGGTAAATTAGGAAAAGGATTGGCGGAAAAGTGGTTGGTATTTTGAAAAGGGTTTTATTTTACAAAGTGAGCTGGATAACAATGTAAAGTTTGTTGGTTTTGAAAGGGGGAGGGAAGGAAAAGGAGAAGAAAAAGGAAAAGAAGGGATAGGTGAAAGGTTATTTGAAGTTTTTTTTGACAATGTTAACTATGAATCTCTATCCCAATATCCAAGAATTAACCACTACGCTATGCTATGCCATCCCATCCAACTGTAAAGACTGTATCATCCACAACCCCAATTCCCTCCCTCTACTCCTCCTCATTATCACTATCAATAACAATAACACTATTCCTCCTCCTCTCTCCTTCCTCCCCCCCATGCGCACGTCTAAAATGCGCCCGCATCCTCCCCTCATCCGCCACCATACGTCCGCAGCGATGACACTGGATACTCCTCCTCACCAACCCAACTCCCAATCCTTCCTCTATCGCAGGTTTCCTCAACCACTCCCAGGGCTCAGCCCCATGCTTATCTGCTATATGACGGTGTAGTTGCGCGCGAGTTGGGAAGTGTTTGTTGCAAGGTACCATGGACGATGTGTTTTTCGAAGGGATCTTGCGTCCGCAAACGTGTTTGGGTAGGGGCACCCCGGAGACGGCTGCGCGTAGTTCATTCGGAATGGGGGGTGCATGAGGTGTGGATGCTGGTGGTAGGAGGTTGGCTAGGAGGTAGGCTTGCTGAATTGAATCTAGGGTTCCGAGGGCGGCAAGGACGTCTTGATTTGGTTGGGAGGTGCCGAGCATTGATCCTTCGTTTGGTGCTGTCTTTTTGCCACGAGTTTGTGCAGCGGGAATGGGTGGGCGGGAGAATGCCTTGAGGGAGGAGCGGCGACGGTAGGTTATGTCTTCAGCGTCGAGGTCTATGATTTCTGGTGCTTGACGGAGTGGTGGAGATGCGTGAGGAGTTTGAAGGGGTGCTCGAAAGGTGGATTGACGTCTTGGTGTAGGTGCAGGTCGGATTGATGGAAGTAGAAGGGCTGTATTATCGACTGGTTCTCTCTCGGCGCGTACGACTGATTGTCGTCGTTGGCTCTCGGGAGATGCAACCACAGCTCGGGAACTTGAGCGTCGCCGATGAAAGGTTGCATCGGGAGATAGGGCTCTGGAGGGATTCGACATTGTCATCTCCATGTCGTACTCCTGGCTGAACAATTCGAACTCGTCGTCTATTTGTGCTGCCATTGTGTTTCGTTCTTTGTTCTTTGAGTGGCTCCAAAAATCGAATCAACGGTCTGTCTGTACCGGAAATGGAACTTCAAAAATCCCGGCGGAGAAGACGACCTCGGTACTTGACGTCGATGGAAACTTTTTGTTCTTCTAGAACGCTGTTCAGATCTTCCTTTGAAGTGGTGGAGGTGGCTGGTCTGAGTTCTTTGTAGTGTTTGTGGGAAGGCTGGATGACAAGGGAACTTGGGAAAGTTGTAGTTGACTTCAAAGTTTCTTTGTCTCTGTGGTGTATAATGTATTGTATTGCAGGGAAGATGCTGAGTTTAAGTACTCTACCATTTGGTGGGGGTGGGGTGTAATGGGGATAGTGCGTGGTATCATAGACGGAAGCTAAAGGCATGGTGGTTGAGCTAAAGACCTGGACGGACCGGAGCTTAGGAATTTGTTGCCCTAATTGCTTGCACAGCAAGCAATATCTGATACTAGGGCGGTGGTGTCACACTTTACTTAGGGCAATCTATTTTAGGCTGAGGGAAACTCTGAAAAAATATCCCATGATGCTGCCGAATAGATGTGCCCAAGTGTATCAGACCTCAAGTTAGCTATCATTTATAGAAAAATCAGGATTTCATCACATTTGCAAAGGCCATATTTATTCAATAAGATCAATTTCCTGTCTAACGCTGGATAACGTCTAGATAACCCATGCAAAGCAAGTAAGCAAAGGACATTAAAGACACCAGGTTTGCCATGAAAAGAAATGCCCATCCATGCACCCACCCCAATCATCCCTTCCAATCCCGAAATTTGCCACGTTCCGAGATAGAGAAGTTCAAATCAGAAAAGTAGGCTGTCAACAAGGAAAACACTGCCATAAGGGCCAGTGTGCTGTGTATTTTTGTAAAGTTTTCGTATTAGAAACCAGCCATATCAGGCATGTATCCTCCATCCGATGTCAACCGATGTTGACCATCCTCCACGGACAAGAAAGCAAGCCGATAATCACTGGTCCTGCTCATGAAGAAGTCGTGAATGAATAAATAACCATGGTGTATGAGGGTCAATTTTTGCGACAACCTCTCACCAAGGATCCACGCTCCAGTTGTAAAGAAAATCGCCGATGAAGACTCGAGGCCGAAGCAGAAGGTTGTCGCGACGAGAAAGTGAGCAGCCGCACGGAAAGTCAATGCAGTAATAACAACCCGAGCATACTTTTCGAAGAAGAATTTTGGCGCGTGCGTCGAAATCAAGTAAACTCCTGTAATAAAGCAAAGACGAATTAAAGCCCGAGTAATGAGCCCTCCAATAAAATATGTAGTTGGTTCGGCGAGAACAGAAAGGAAATTTTTCGTAAAATAAGGGTAATGCCGCAAGTCGATAGATGAAGAATCCCAGGAGTCGCAGGCAAAGGATCGCTTTTGGTTGCATATGGCGGCTACAACATAACTGGTTTGAACAAATGCCGAAATAACGGATCACAGATGCGCATCAAAGCGAAAATGCAAAATCGAGATATGTGGTGATCCCAATCCGAGACAACATGGCGATGATATGATGGTTTATCCAGAGTTTTCCTTGCCGTCAACGCCAATTCGTTGCCCGATCTCTTAAAACATGGTTAGGACGGTAGAGTGATGAAGGTTCTTAGCCTTGATGGTGGTACCACGATCATCTCTCATGGTGATGACCGGGGTGATGACAAGCTTAAGGCGAGTCTGGCGGATTTGCAATTCCATTGGATCCATGTGTGGTTGGTCCTTTGCAATCATAGTTGCAGCGCTGAATTTGGCCGCAGTATCAGGGAAGTAGACTTGAAAGGTCAAGTGAGAGGTGTGTATCTTGACCGACAACTCCCATGCCGTAACGGTGATAATACCAAGGTCCTTGCCGGCATCCTGACGTGGGCTACCATCATTGAGCATGGGACCAAGCATATCACGAAGCTTCTTTGTGTGATTCTGTAGCTGATCAGAGCGGTAGTCGTGGTACCGAGGGGACGTAACGACGAATTGGATGGCTTTGGCTTGTTGGTCAATAGCATCCTGACGGGCTTCATTTGCCAATCCTTTGAAAAAGTCAGTTATGGAAGATATCTGCGGTATGTTCAAGAAATTACCTCGCTCCTGCAACTTTCGCTTTACCTCGTCGAGTTCAGCGTCAATGTAATCGCTGAACCCATAGAACGCCTTGATAGCAACAATCTCCTTTACGCAGTAGGTGACCGCCATTCTCATGATAAACCAGAATCTAATGTTTCGATCATTGAGAAGAGCCATGACATGGGTATGAGAGTCCTGGCGATGACCTGGGTACGTCAAGCTCATCATGTATTCCCACAGGATGTTGTTAGATCTTGCAATTGCCTGGTCATTTGCAAGGTTTGGCTGATTAGTGTAGGTCTTGACCCAGCCCTCATTGAGGGCGAAAAGCTTGGCCCATGCAGCCGTGTACTCTGCAATGGGGTTATCTTCAGAGCGAAGAACCATGGCCATTGAGGATGAAGGTCCAGCGCTGGAGGTGTGAGGTGGCGTATCTCCTGCCTCGGTTGGGTTAATTCTGATGGTAGAAAAGTGGGCTGAAGCGGTAGAAAAAGGAAGTGTCAGGGCGGTGGTGTCTCGCGCAACAGGAAGATTGCCACGACGACGAACACCGCGACCTGCGGAAGGGCCAGTCGGAATGACCATCTGGGGGGGAGCTTGAAGAAATGTAGGTACAATCGGGCTGTCTGCAAGAGAAGTGACACGGCTCATCTTCTCCGGGCCGTATCGAGAGCTGTGCGACGCAGATGGCGAATTGAAGGGATCACGAATAGCAGTCATGGCATCCCGACGAGCACTTGAACTTGGGTTCGACTCCAACCACAATGCACGCTTGCCCTTGAGTTGATCCTCTTGGACATCAAGTTGCTTCGTCAGGTCCTCATTCGTAGCCTGCAATTGTCGCTTGGCATTTTCAAATTCACGCTCTTTCTTCTGGCCCTCACGAAGCAGCTCCTGGACTCGCAACTCGAGAGCATTTCTCTGCGAGACGGCTTCATCACGCTCGTCGCATGCGGTCTTCAACTTTTGGGAAACGCTTCGAAGCTTGCGATGCGCGTCATCGAGCTGGGACTTGACAGTGCCGTTCTCATTCTTTAATCTGTCGAACTGCTTTTGTAGAGTACGTTGGTTTTCGTTGTAGTCCTGGCTGATTTGTCGGCATTCGTTAATCAAGGTAGTCTGACAGCTTGATGAAATGCCAGGAGTGCTTCTGATCTTTCCTTGGAGACCATTGAGGCGCTCCTGCAGATGGACAGAGAGTTGGGCTACACTCATTTCCTAAATTCCCAGTCAGCACAGTATCCAAGAGAGCAAAGGTGAGCAAGACTTACACTAACTGGGACTGTGGAAGGGCCACCACTTTGTCCGTAAGAAAGACTTGCACCGCCAGCGTAAATACCACTTCCCGAACTTCGGTTCGACTGGTGCGTGCTGGAGCTCGAATCCCTCTCGTGGACTCGGCGGTTATTGCCTCCATGGATCGTGGAAGCGGCAGACTGCATGTTGTTGAAGCTGGTGTTAAATGCACCAAAGCCGCCATGGGCGGGGAAGGCGTTGGCGTCGTTCATATTCATGCTCTCTAGTTGAGCTTGAAAGTTCCGACCAGGAGTCGGAGAGAGGAGGGCAGGAGAGACGAGGGCGGGGGTAGGAGTTGCAGAGCTGCCGCGTTGGCGGCCAGTCTCTTGAGCAGCGCGAACCAAACCTGAACCCTTTGGGTGAGGGTCAGAGATGGTATTATTGTGCTTACCCGACATGACGGGCGGTCGCGTTTCCTCTTCGTCGAAGGTAGAGGAGGAAGGTTCCGAAGAGAACGGGCGTAAAAGCTCGAATTGTTGAGAGTAGCGCGGCGTGAGGACTGCAATCCGTCAGAAAGCTGAGAAGCTGATCTTGCCACACAGCAGGATCGTTGAGAAGATCCAAAAATTGTCTAACGATGCGGAAGCGGGAAAAGAGAGCGCAAGAGGATCTGCGCAGATGCGCGTTGGATAGGATTTGAGGTTTCAAAGGAGGAGGTGGTTGTTATTATAATCTGGGTTGCAGAAGAAGGAAGGTGTGCGGAGAGAGACAAAAGAGGGAGAAAGCGGCCTCGCGAGTGGGAGAAGAGAAAGGCAGCGTGACCG
Organism: Hymenotorrendiella dingleyae; assembly: GCA_003988905.1. Lineage (NCBI taxonomy): Eukaryota > Fungi > Ascomycota > Leotiomycetes > Helotiales > Helotiaceae > Hymenotorrendiella > Hymenotorrendiella dingleyae. The sequence continues at coordinate 46,617 of QYAP01000092.1, forward strand.
CTTGTTGCTGGGGGAAAGCAGACTTTTCCAGCCCCCCCTCCGGTGTTGTTCCGCATCGTAGCAAAACAAGCCACCAGATATCCAAGACGTTCACCAAACTCTTGTGAATCGGCATATGAGGGACTTACCGCGAGGTGGGAACATTTCACAGGCGCAATGTCTTGATCAGCGCCTCCGATTTCGGAACGGCCAGGACGCGTTCACTTTCCTTTTATTGTTTCTGTAGATACCAAATGGAATTAGCACGCTTCAAGCAGAACCTTGATAAGGAAAGGCGAGCGGATGATGAGCTTGCAAAGAACCAAGCAGACGTGCAACACATGGAAGCATCGTGCAATGCGTGATTCCTTCCATCTCTTTGCTTTGACCGTGACAAAAGGCTGGTTTTCATTTGTGTGCGTATCAAAGACAGGGAGTGCAGTGGAAATGGAAGGTGAATTACCTTTGGCGTATGTAGAAGGAGTAGAGGTAGTAAATTTGGCTAATAATAGGCGTTAGTAGGCATAATAAATCGAGGATATGTGGTGTTGTGTAAGAATATGGAAGAATGTTGGAGGATTTGACTCGGAGATCCAATAAATAGCTCTGGGGGTGCCATTTCAAACACTGTTTGATCTTGATAGCTCCCCAGAACCATCGACGATGCAAAAGAAGGGTAGGAAGAGCAGGAATTCCGATTGGGTATGAAGCTCTCCCCTCTTTTTCCACTTTGGGATCTTCACCCATACTCATTCAGTGCATTACCACTTCTTTTCCAACCCCCAAACGGAACAAACAGTAGAATAAACGCAAACGAACCCCGGAACCTAAAAGGAACAGCTCAAACCCCAATTGGGAAGGAAATCCCCTCTTTTCCTCGTGATATACGCTTTGGAATCTTCCTCCATACGTATTCAAAACCTCAATGTTCCATTTGAGCCCTCAAACACAATGGAACGTAGAATAAACGTAAAAGAAACCCAGAACCTAAAAGGAATAGCTCAAACCCCCATTATCCGCTTTGGGATCTTCCTCCATATGTATTCAAAGCCTCAAATGTTCCATTTGAACCCTCAAACAAAATGGAACGTAGAATAAACGTAAATGAAATACAGAACCCAAGAGGAATAGCTCAAGAATCCCAATTGGGAATATAATCCCCTCCTCTGTTTGCTTACATCCGCTTTGGGATACTCCCCGATAGACATTGAAAGCAGTACATGCCCCTCTTGAAGCAATCCCAGATAGAACAACACAGATGAAACTCAGAATACAAGAGGATTAGTGGAAAGGCGAGATCCGGACTCGGACACTTACCACTATGCATTCAAAGCATCCAATGCTTCTTTCCAACTCACAGACGTAATGGAAGATAGAATAAAAACAGTCGAAGCCAAGAGTACACAAGGAAAACTAAAAATCCCGCTCAAGTATGTTATTCCCTCCTCATGAGCACTATCCAGTACTTATTGAAGGCATTCCCAGTTCCTTCGACGTGACGAAAAGCAAAAGCAACACAAATGACATATCACCTGTGCTTTGCATCATCTGGAAAATTCTGTCCCCAATTCCCCCCTTCCATTTCCGTGTATATCCGTTCTTGGGATCTTCACCCATGATTATTCAATGAATTCCGCATTCCATTTGAACCCTCAAACAGAGCAAAATGTCGAATAAACACAGATGAAAGCAGGAAAAAGCTCATCCGAGATCATCCCAAAGCAGATCTCATCCAAGAGGATGTGATGATGTATGGAAAACCTTCAAATGTAACAGCAACTTGCTATTTTGGAAGGATACTGCCAGTTGAGATGATCTCACCTGGGAGTATTAAACCGCGTATTGGAAATCTCCCAAGATAAGAACCATTGTTACAGTGGGAATAACTCTCCCGGTTGGCAACCCAAGTGAGATCTCATCCGATAGCAATGAATGGAGTATGTAAATCCTCAAACTCTGATAACAGCTTGTTGTGCTGGAAGGATGCTTCCGGTTAAGATACCAAAGAGTATCTCATCCGAAAGCATCGGGTGAAGTATCCAAAGCCTCAAACTCCGACAATAACTTGTTGTGCTGGAAGGACTCTTCCATTTGACAACCCAAAGAGGATCCCATCCGACAGCAACTATTCAAGTACCAAAAGCCTCCAAATCAGACATCAACTTGATGTCTTGGAAGGACACATCATCTCACAAGCCAAAGAAAACCACCCAAGAGTATCTAACTGTGTCTCGGAAACCTCCAACCCCGACAACAAATTGCTGACTGGGAAAGAGGCTTCCAGTTGGCATAGACGCTCCGAGAATGTTGATGCGTTTGCTTATGAAATGATGAGAGATCACACATGTCGAAGCAGTCCTCCAACATCTGTGATCCGAGACAGAATGATCTCGTGTCTCGGTATCATGAAGTACCAAGATCGATAATATGATGATGCGATGATGTGATTGAGAACAAGACGCCAGAACATCTCCGAGAAGTATTAAATTTCCATGACCAAGCAACAAGTCCTAGCTTTACTAAAGCCCGACTCCCAGCTTTTCCATTCAAAATAAATCTCAATACCCCAATCGATAACTGCATTCAAAAGTGTACACAATAGGATCCATGACAATAGCAAGACAATGTAGTACCATGTGTTCTCAGAAATGTGGGGTAACGATTCACGGCTCCAATTGCCATTCGCCCCTTTCCCTCCGCCAATTCAAGACAGCTATGAATAAGCGGAAAGAAAAGCATGTGAATAATAGCCCCCAGCGAATAATCGCTTTACCCCTCTCAGTGAGAGGGGTAAGCATATCCGGTATTCCCCTTACGAAGACATTGGAGTCAAGAAGCCCACTGGGCTCGATCTCCAGCCTCTCTTTGCTTGAATTTCCCGCCTGAAAAGCTTTGCTGTGGTGTAGAATGTGTAGAATGTGTGCTCGAACGATGTGTGTTGGAAAAATAGAGTCATCAAGCCCACTGGGCTCAATCTCCAGCTTCCATTGCATCAAATTCCCCGTCTGAAAAGCCCAATTGTAATGTAGAACTCTCGCACGATATCCTTGAACGAGCTGTGTGCTCTGTGCAGATTTCCGTCATGCGCAGAACCAACTCCAACTTGGAGTCGATCTCAAAGCTTCCGCGCAACACAATCGGAGCTCCTTACAAGAAGACCACTGGATATCTTGTTTCGGAGCTCTCATTGCCATTCCAGCCGTGGAAAGCGCGGTGATCTGCCCTTCCAGGAGGATATCCTCAATCCGTAACCCCAATCGCGCCAGCGTCATCGAGCTGTCGGTATCCCGACGAAGCCATCGTGCAGTCTGTGCTCTGAAGTGTAATGCCATAAGAAACGTTCGTTGACTTACTCAAAAGACCGGAGTTGTCGTGGGAGGGGCGGCGGCGGAGAGAGAGTTGTTAGAGGTTAGAGAAGAGATCTCGAGTCGCGCGTCTTCAAGGTAGAGATATACCCCTCTATCTCCAGCCCCCTGCGCCTCAGCCAGCCGTCCTGCAGAGTGGAAAATGGTGTGTTTGCATTTGAAAATCCGGGGTGAGGCTATTCCGAGCTTGTGGATTGGCCGGTTCAGGCAGTTCAGGCTCGGCGTGCTTCGGTCTGTGCTCAGGATGTCCAAATTCGTTACCGCAGTTATTTGGGACGATCCGGACAGCGACTTTGACGTGTAATGAACTAAAAGGCATTGTTAGATTGGAAATGGGAGGTTCGGGGGTGGAGGGAGGAGGAAGTGTATGTTTTTGGGTGTCTTTGGGGGCAAGTCAGGAGTTCAGGTGATTAGCCGAAACTTTGGCACTTTGACACAAAATTCAGCGACAAATACTTCAGCAACCCTTTGGCAAACACCATAGACTCCAGAGCTAGACCTAACTTGGACTTTTCATCTCACTGCAGTTCATTTAACACTTTTATCTATTACTTTCTTGCTTGGTGTCAAGGAAGACATATTTTAATGAATCCAAACTAGAGCACAACCCAGAGAACGCCAGAGAAGAATTGCATCAGAGAAACTTCGTGAAAAAGGGAGCTTAGAACAAAGGAGAATTTCAACTCAGTGAGCCTGAACCTTTCCTCTGGCTATTGTCCACTCCACACATAGTTCTTGTTAGCTTTCAAAAAAGAACTCAGGTTCAGTTGAAAACTAATAAGGGAGGAATCCAAAGAGATATTCAAACGCTATTCATTCAACAAATCTCTCTCTATTTACGTTCAAAAAGAACTCAGCTTCAAATAAAAGCTTGTTGGAGAAGAACCCAGGAACCAGATAAAGTCTCCTTTGAGAAGCCTTCAACTCTTCAACTCTCTCCTCAAGGGAGACCCCAAGCCTAAAGAGAAGTCGAAGCTTGATAGCTCAGCTCTTCACCTAGGCTTAACCTCTCCCATTACAGGCACCTCACTTTTCCCAATACATGGGCTCCATCTGTCACGAGTTTACGCAGCGCTAGCAAGGATAGAACTACTATTTATCCCTCTTCCGCTCAACCATAACCACAACCACCACCACACGATGTCGAATTGTTCCGCAGTGATGGACTGCGCGCCGTACTCTCCAAGGCACCAACTCTGCAGGCCCTTCCATAAGATCCCAGGCTTTAAAATTCTCTACTCGCGCCATGCCACCACGAGGAGACTCCCGTGGTAGAAGTGACTTGATAAAAGCATTAGAAGCCAAGAGAACTCTGAGCTGATGTTTTGGATTTACTTCCAGTAGCAACTGTGCTGAGAAGCATGAAAATGCTATCAAATGTAATGCTATCAAAATCTAAACATAAACCACCAACATTTCCATCCCTCTATGACTGATGGAGATGAAAATATAGCGCGATCGCTGATGGAAGCCAATGTCACGGAACAGCTTGTGAAGCAGAGAGAAGCTTCTCTCCATTACGATAGCATTTCCATTCCACCTTATCAATCATCAACAGACCAAACTCCACATAAACCCCAACCAAAAAAGACCATTTCATCCATTTCATCCAGCCTCTCCCTCCCTCCCTCATGCCTTCTAAAAGAATCAAGTTCTCCTAGAAGCCAACAAGATGAGAAGCCAGATGTATGTCAGCATTAAAACCATGTTGGGCACACTAATTCCGCGCTCAAAAACACCCCGCTCAGATTCACGTACCCACCTACCGTCTCCCTCCGAAAACCGCAGGAATGACACACATGAAAAAACACAAGCGCGCAAAATCAAAGCAAACTCAAAGAATGGCATAAATTTGTCAGAAGCAAACACATCTCAAACCACAAACAAACATATCTAGGACACAAAAATCCCTCAAAAAAAGAACCATCAATACAAAATGAACCTGACAAACACCTCGTAACAGTTTTGCTGCTAGCACACCGCTAATTGGCATGGAATACTTGATTACAGTGAATGAGATTTACGGCGACGGCGTAATCTATTCGCAACTTGGAAAACTGGGCAGCAGACATCCAAGCCAAAGAGTAAGAAGCATTCCAATTCACCAATCTTGAAAGTGGAAGATCATGCTTCGTCCCCTCCAGCTGAACATTTTACTAACGATTATATTTCGCCACCCAAATATTACGATTCACATGCACCCCAAGATTCAGTTCACGACTAATCGTCCAGCAGCAACTTCTTGCCGCAGGGCATTCTTTGATATGTGGTAGTATTCTCTACCTAAAAAAAGAGAACTGCTAGAGAATTATGCAAATCATATCAACTTTGTGTGTACGAACAACCCTATGTGCAATCAGCCGGTCCGAAGCATTCTCAAAAAAGGGTTAATTGCGAGTAGCGCCGAAGGAAAGTCCTGTAGGTGACGAAATCAGCAACGATCTTGAGGGAATTATTGCGATTCAGGATACTGGAAATCGGTTTTCAGTAATAAGACGTGGCGGAGAGGAAATTGCGACTAGGACGAAATTACGCGGTTGGTCGTGGAAAATATCGAAGGTCGGAGCCTAAAATACAGCTTAATGCTGTATGAGAGTCGGGATGGCGAGAACCAGTTACTATCAATGGGTTAGCAAATGCGTCACAACATAGGAGATAACCAGGGTACTAACTTGGCGTTCCTAGAGTATTGTGCCAAGTCCCAATTAGCATCTTAGATAGCCTTTGTGCGTGAGAACAAACTGCTGTAGACCGCATCCACAACAGGCGTAGCGCTAATCATTCGTCCTCCAAAGTATCTGCCGTTCAGGCCCTTAATGGCGTTCTCTCCTCCTTGTACCCGATCGAATTTCAGGTAGATATCGCCTTGGGAGTTTGGATCTAAAGCAATGTGAACAACGTGGCCATATTTCTCTTCCGCTTCAGCGCGGACATCATCCTCCAATTCCTTTTCCCAGGCTTCACCTTCTTCTCTAAAATTATTGATTAGCACTGTTGTTTCCCAAGAAGAACAGTAACTTACTCTGCAGGGTCAAACATGTTCTTGAGTACAACGCATCTGCTAGCCATATTGACATTGACCGGGAGAGGTTTTGTTTCTGTCTTTGGCTTCAGTATTTCGCGTCGCTCATCGCGGCCTCCATTGGTAGCGGCGGGTTCATCGGTTCTGGCAAGCTTCCTCATCAATGCGTCTCGACTATAATTGTTGAAATTTACACCACCAACATCGGTATCATCCAAGGCACTTGCACCTCCGGCACTTTTATCATTGTCGCGGCCGCCAGCTCGATCAAAGTTGCTACCGGTGGCTGCTTGGGGACCACGCCCACCAGCGCCGGAAAATGCGGAACCCTGGAACTGTTGTTGGTGGCTCTGGCCTTGGAATCTCTGCAGCAGACTGGCGGTAGACTCGGGAGTAAACTTATCGTTTCCAAGACCAACACGAATTGGGCGCCCAGCTAGGTCGAACCCATTCATCTTCTCCAGTGCTTCACGAGCTTGATTAGGATCACGAAACCTGCTTTTTGTTAATAGACTGCGGAAGCTATCGGCGGAGAAAGACTTACTGAACAAATCCATAACCTCTGCTGCGGCCTTGCTCCTCCTTTTGTAGCTGAACAAACTCAAGTTCGCCGAAAGGCTCAAAAACATTCTGTAGATCGCCTTCAGTTATGCTGAAATGTATATTACCCACATAAAGTCGATGGAAAGGGATTTGATTCGGATTACTACCAGCAGCTTCTGGATTTCTGACTTGCCGATTCTTCTCGGCCTCGGTAAGTTGGGCGATGATGGGAATTCCTAGGAGCTTTTGACCAGTGAGTTGAATAGCAGCAGGGACCGATTCTTCGTTCTTGAACTCAACGTAGCCAACACTGTGAACACCATTAGTAAACCATTTTGCAATCTGGGAAAGATTCAACGTACCCTTTTGATCTGCCACTCACTCTGTCCTTGACAATCTGAGCCTCTTTAACAGGACCAACCTTTTCGAAAAAAGCTATGAGTTCTTTAGTTCTCAAACGAGCAGCAAGCTGTTGGACGAAAACCGTGCGACGATCTCGTTCATCCTCTGTCAAGGCAGGCGTAGCCTCGCGCTTGGGACTTCTACTTGCACGACGGCCCTCATTTCGACCACCTCGACGGTCTTCTCTTGCTTTTGGTTCATCATCACGGTCCCTACGATCTCCACGAGGGCGATAATATCTGTTTGGACTTCGGGACCGCGAGCGAGCACGACCACCACCTCGGTAATAATCTCCATCTCGTCTGCCATTTTCATCAGGGCTATCTCTGTGGCGACGTGAGTGACGACGATCATCATCTCGACTTCTGCTTCTACGCCTACTCTTAGCACTTCCATGAGCACTACCGTGGTCGCTGGTAGGGGTGCCAATCAACTCCCTGTCCCCATTTGTGTCTCTACGAGGCTTGTCCCGGCTTCGATCTCTTCGCTTGCGATCTCTATCGAGGTCTCGGCTTGACTCACGATTGCGTTCGCGGCGGTCGTTACGTTCGGATTTGTGGCGGTCGTCTCCATCTTTGGGTTTCGCAGACCCATTTTGCTCAGCTGGGGCGGCATTCGCTGTCGAATCCAACAGAGCCTCGACGTCCAAGGCGGACATGGTGACAGGTGTGCCGTGGAATTACGGCGAGATTATTCCTTGATTTGCGTTTGTCAAAGGGTGATTAGACCTGCGATGAATGTAATAAATTACGAAGTTGAAAAGTGGATGGGCGTTGCTTCTGACTGATCTTCTGGAAGAAGCAGAAAGCCGGCTGCAAATGCCCGAAAATTCTCAAACTAAGTCACGTGCTAGCATACAGCCGAGTTCAGCCCCACTTGTTCTTTGCCTTTGAGGCTGATGAAGCCAGTCTGCTTCCGACGCCCTTGGTGAATATGTGAGGTACAAAAAAAGTCTCTGTTCAGTTTTCATGTAGTAAACCATGCGACAATGGAATTCTGTCCATAGTGACTCCTACCTACCTAGGTAGGTAACTAGCGTAGTAATAACTGAAGGCCTTACCTTGCCATCTTGAGAGCTACGAAGGTACACGCATTCTTATTGAATGGGGAGCCCTAAATTTTGAGATTCTTTTTTGCTAGACATCATTAGAAGCCTTGGTTTGATTTGAACTGAATGAATTGAATCGCGCTGATGATTACTATTACCGGCTATTAAAAGGTGTCAGAATACACCGTCGGCCAAGTGGATCTACCATAATACATCAAATTTCCAAGTACCCAACTCCGCCCAAATGACCCTGCCAATGTTTTTATCATGAGTCGTCTGCACGCACGGAAATGCGCGCCCAGTATGTGTACAACCTTTCCTCGCATCCCCCTATTTACAAGGTTTTGGAAGGTGGTGGGAGAAGCTCTGTGCCAAAGATTCTGTCCCAGAATCGGCTTGTAACACCAAAACCATTCTCGTAGTCCATGAAGTGATGTTGGAGGTGATACTTCTTCAGTTCTCTCCAGTAGGGAGGGAGAGTTCGGTGGTGCAAGAAGTAATGTGTCAGGTCGTAGCAGATGTATCCAAATATACCACCACAGAAGACAGTTGTAGCAACCGACCAGTTCCAGTAGAAAATGGTGTGTGCGAGCTTCCAGAATGGCGTTGCGAGAACGAGGAATAGGGTTGGTGGCATGACTAGTCTCAGCTTATCCATGGGAAGGTAGTGATGAATGCCATGCAGCAAAAAGTGTAGAGTAAGTGCGGCTCGATTATCAGGTAGCCATCTGGAATAAAATTAGTTCAGCACATGTAAACAGTAACTTGCGACTTACTTGTCAAGATGGAAAACGAATCTGTGCAGCATGTACTCTGCAAATGTCCACAGAAAGAGGCCAAGAAACCAATACGACGCTTGTTCGTGTACGCTGGACATGCCTGCATTCGAGATGACGGTCCCATACGTAACTGGTGGAAGCCATACCATTGGGACCACCCACCATGCCGTCTTCGACAAGGGCTCAAGGAAGTTTCCAAATAAAGGGGCAGATGCTCCTCCCTTATAATGTCGCGGACGATGAATTTGCTCGAGATAGAAATCTTTGCTGAAGCCTCCGTACCACACCTGCAGTAACATGGGCTTGTTCAAGTCGATAAATTTGTGCTTCTTATAATCGTCGGCAAGGTCGGTTTCTTTAGACAAATCTTCCGCTGAGGACATTCCAGTACTCGCATATACTGGCAGAGCTCCATTTGCCTTCAATTCCTCCAAACCCTCCTTCGTTGGTGGCAAGGGTACGACTTGATCCGGGTGTGTACTCTTAGTCGCAGTATCCAGAACCTTTTCAGTGGCGACGAATCCAATAAATGAATCCTCCAGCACTTCGTATGCGGCTTCGGAATGTGTGTGGGAATCTTCGTCCTTCAAGATTTCGGCGACATCTTTGCCTCCATATTCCAGTACTAGCTCTCCACCGCCTGGGTGGCTCTCCACAAAGTCTGTAACATCGAAGACCCGAGATCCGATTGTAACCCAGCAGCTTTTTTCGGTATTATGGGAGGCAAGTTCCGCCTGGAGGAAGGTTGGTAGAGTACGCGACGGCGACATGATGGTGGTGAGTGAGTAAAGGGGGGTGAGCCTGTATATAAAGACAGACTCCTCGACGGATGCGAGGAAAAATATTTGGCGGAGGGTTGAGTCAAGCCTGTGATAGGAATTTAAAGAGAAGTATCTTGCGGATACAAATAGGGAGCTTCGCAGTAAAAACCAGGAGTTCCGCCAGTTCCGAGTTGGCCGAGTGGTGTGAGGATCGTCTTTCACGAGATTTTTGGTCTTTGAAGTGGTCCGACAGACGAGGCGGACGGCAAATTGCAATCTCGCGGATTAGGTAATCCTGGTGAACTCAGCGCTCGGGCCTTCCTGCAAGTTTAACGTTTCGCAGAAAGAAAGCATGGCAACCGCTGGGCTGAAAAAGCGGCACTGGCAGGAATAACCTCGATATCCTCACAAAATGTACTTGGGTTCATACTGATGTAAATGCAATGAAGTGTGTGTCCTAAATATTCTCTCTTCTCACTTTGTCACTTGCATACATTTGATATCCTTTTGGCATACTGTCTAATGGGTGTTTACTCGGGTTTTAGAGGCATGAAACGACAGTAGGGTGACTCCCAGGAAAGGTGGCACAACCACAATGCGCTGATTCCAAGGCTGCACCCCTTTCTGAGGAATTGTGCTGCATTTTGCTCATTTTTTCTCATCTTTTTTACCCCCAGTCCTCTTTCACTTTCGGGATTCTCTTCAGGCTGCTTCGTAATCGTGGCAACAAGAAGAACGCCTACCGATAGCCTACCGACCGAGATAGCGAGATCTCGCTATCTCGATCGAGTACAGCGAGCGGCAAAGGCTTGTATCTACCCCTCAATGTGGCGAGTCAAGCATTTCGCTGCTTGGTCCTCAATGATTGGATGATTTGTCATTTTAATCATTTCTTTCAACCTCGCAGATGGAAAATTGGAGGAAACTGCCATTTTGAGGGCTAGAACTTATAGGGTGTGGTTGCTTGGTACCTACAAGAACACCCTCAGCCCAAGGCCGCTTTGAAGCCATTCACGTGTAAAGTGGAGAATTTCATCATTGGGCAGATCGTATCCAATAACATGACCAAACACATTCACAGCTGCGCCTTCCTCAACCAGCTGGCAAGACTCCAAGCCAAAAACTCCTCTTGACAGTGAATATCAACACGTCCACTTTTCAGACAACCACCATACATATTCCCAAATTGATGCGGAATACAACTTCCCCAACCTAGATCTCCAGAAGATCGCCGTGACAATCCGATCCACACTTGCTACACCCCACCTCCTGTGCAACATGTCTGCAGGCCTTCCAAACTTCGGATCCGTGATCCTAATATCATGTCTGATACTCCTGGTTCTACCATCGTCGGTCTCTGCTTTCGGCGCTGGAAATATTCCCAGTATTGCGCAGATTGAAGGTGCAAACTTTCGTCATGGAGGTGAGATACAAGCTCAAAGGACCCATGTCTAAAGTCTCAAGTCATAACTGATCGTCCCCTCCAGATATCGAGGATATGCTCAAGACGGTGGCGTTTATCAAAGGACACAAATGGACTTCCATGATGGTTAAGCGCGTCTACTTTGGTAACTGGCTTAGAGATTACTCGCAAGCTGTGGATGTTGGTAGTTTGAAAGGAGTTTCTGCGCCAACTATCCGGATTCTGGTTTGAGTCTCGTCCCTTGAAATTTGGGTGCAAGCTAACAGTTTGAAGGTCTGGGTCTTGAGTTTCTTGTCCTTTGGCTATGCCACAGAGGAATTTGAAGTCACCGAAGAACGACTTGGTGTCTATCGGCCTGAAGAGCATATCGATAATCCAAAAGATTGTGAGTGATATTCACGTAAAATATTTCTCGTTTGGCCAACATTCCAATACTTTATTCTCAAGTATCGAGCAACCAAAATTTGCATGAGTTAACTGCAATGACTTGGTTCTGGCGCCAACAACATCTTACAATACTAATTCCACTTACAGACGCCGATAACCTGGACGCCAGAAAATATGATCCACGCCTCAGAGGACCTATCCAACCGGTAGAACTTGAAGTTGATATGCAAACCGGAATGAAGAACTACATTGCCAACGAGAGTGGCAATTGGGCAACGAGCGCAGGCTACATCAAATTCAGCTTTTCCAGAAGTATCCACTTTGGTAGACTCTACACGAATGGATCAGGAAATTCTCGTGGAAAGGAAGCTGATTTATGCGAGGCTCTCAGGTATGCACAAACTTCTAGTAATTTTACAACATGCTGATTGTAGGATAGATGTTTAGGCCAAGGTCTACATTGTATGGAGGTAAGCGAAATATGGAACAAGAGGAAATGATTTTAATGCTGACCATCTACCAGGACTTTGGAGCTCACACAAACTATTGTGAACTCGCTCTTCGTGAGCTTGGTTATCATGAAGTCTTTGCTCACACAGGTGTTGCAACAGAGGTGAACATTAGAGGACACCATATTTTCCCTCTCGTCACAGGAACTTTTGGAGCAGTTGACTTTTTGCATTCCGTTCTCGGAGAGGCAACGGACCATTTCACGCAGACCGAAGTCGACGAGATGGACGTAGCACTTAAAGGAGCTGAGCAGTCTCAAGCTAATAATTCCGGATTTGGTGTACAGAACTTCATAAACCTCATCGGCCAAGTTCCTGGAATGGGTGGCAGCTTAGCACAGAATGCAAGAGAACTGCAGCAGGAATCAGCTGCGCAGCAACAACGAAATCGTAGTATGACGAGAGGAACGGCCGACGAATCGTTTCAAGGGCCACCCGGCTCAAGCACTGGTCCACCAGGTCCTGGAGTTCCCGGAATGAGCCCGGATTTTGATCCTGTCGCTACTGTAAAGAAGATCTACCCAATCCTTGAATTTAGAGATAAGGTTGTGAGAGCAATCAACAACACGATTGCCAAGATCCCAGGTTTAGAATCGCTCGTCGAAAAAATCAGCGAAACTCTCACTCTCTTCGTTCTATCACTACTTGCGCCATTCGTTAGGCCCATTATTGAAGCTGTGAGTAAATCACTAAAACAAGGATCTTCATCTGTCGTCGAAGCAAGGTATGTTTTCTTCACGCCCAGTAAAAGCTTGAATCTGACATGTCACTAGTGCAAACTCACAGTTTGAGCCATGGAACGATGCTCATTGCACAAACCCAACACATTCCATGTTGTCAAAGGACCATTTCTCTAATAAGTTGAACGGGTGTGCCGGTCGAGTCGCTACCACGATTCTTCAATATGTTACACCGTAAGTAATTACTCCTAATTCGCACCCACATACTGACAAGCCATAGTCGAGTTCTCTATGCATGGCAAAATCCTGGCGTTTCTGTTGATGACGTGATGAATGATATTCTCCGAACATTCCATCACCCAGCGCTGAGAGACGAGAGCATTGAAATTCACAGAAATATGTTCAACACTGTGAGAAAGTGGGCCGATGAGCAACCAGATCGCCATCAGCTTAATCAGATCCTAAGTTCCGCCTCTGTCAAGGCTGGAAATAATCACAAAGGTGATACCAATAAGGGATTGGAGACTGGTCGGGGCCTGGAGACTGGTCATTCTCATGGTGCACTCGGCGGTCACGGAAAGACTTCAGGCTCAATTTGGACTGAAATTCAAAGCCGTGATCTTGGGTCTTTAGCTGGTAATGATACTCGCCCTTCCTACATTGAATCATCTCCACAAACTGGATCCCCAGTAGCACCACACTCCCCCAATTTCGGCTACGCAGGCCACAACAACTCCCGTCCGACCTCTTCCCAGGATGGCGGTTATCTGAGTGCTGCTCCCACAGGAGCTTACCAAGGTGGAGGTTACCAAGCTTATGGCGGTTACCAACAGCAACCTCCACAGTATGGCGGCCCTCCTCCAGGAGCTTATCAGCAGAATCCTCCCTACCCATCTCAAGGCTCCCCTTACCCGCCACAAGGACCGCCATACCCAAATCAAGGATACGGCCCTCCAGGTCCTGAACATCACCACCAAGGTCCACATCATCACCAACCCGGGGGTTATGGTAATCCTCCCCCTCCTGGTTGGCAGCAAGGCCCCCCACCAAATCAATACCCTGGTCAACAACCTCCTTATGGTGGCGGCTACGGCGGAGGTTACTAGACTTCTTTCCTATTCAGTGAGGGCATTTTTCTTTAAGGTTGCTAATTGACGTTGGGTTGGGCTGGAGGGAGGGAATGATAGATGTGCCAGCTGGTATGAATATTATGATGCCCATGATAAACGTTGGGGCCTCGGGGTTGGGGAATGAATGGAAAGGAGCTGCGAATTCCGGAATGGGGAATCTGGGCAGACTTTCCTGGGAATTACCGCGCGTAATTGCCTCAGAATTGACAGATATATTCTAACATGCGACCGGTGGCGTGAATTTGTCTTTTCCAACAAATGTCTCAAAGATCAACTAAAATTCACTCTTCACTATTCCCGTTCGAGCCGTGATGGAAGGATCAATATACTCGAGTACTCATCTGCATTTCCAGCTCTTTTTTTCAGGCTGTATTTTCTAGATCTAAAATACAAGAAACCCGCGCGCAATGCTTACAGACAATTTTTTTAAGATAAATTTAAGTGAAATATCAATCGAACTGAAAAGCAACGCAAGAAAGCACCGTTGCCGAGCGCGACTGTGCACGGACCATGCGACCCATGTCCTCGCTAACACTAGCGCGCACATCGAATTCGACTTTGGTCAATATTCCAACCTCGAACTTTTCCCTCCAACATCCTCCCTCGAAAACGACACGACAAACCCCCACGACAATCAAAACTCAACCGCAAAAATGGCTGGAGGAGTTTCCGTTCGCGATGTCGATGTGAGTATATACATGCGCCTTGAAAATTGAGTCGAGTTGGGAAAATACACGCAAAGACGACGGGCTTGACGATGTGATGCGACCATCTTTAATGCACCCACCACAATACACCACAATATCCCTCGAACTCTCGAATATACACTTGAGCAGGCGCGAGGGGGTCGGGGAGACCTCTGCTGACGGAATGATGCTGATTGTCGGGGTTTAATGCAGGCGCAAAAGTTCATCGAGGCATATGCTGCTTTCTTGAAGAGACAGGGAAAGCTTCCTATCCCAGGTATGAACTGCGCCTTTTTCTAATGTCATCTGCGACTGCTTTTACTCCTTTCGCGCAAAATTGAGAACGTTGTTATGCTAACATTGCCATCAGGTTGGGTTGATACCGTCAAGACCGGTCCAGCCAAGGAGCTCCCACCTCAGTCCATCGATTGGTTCTACGTTCGTGCTGCATCAATCGCCCGCCACGTCTACCTCCGCAAAACTGTCGGTGTCGGTCGTCTACGAAAGGTTCACGGCTCCACCCGCAACCGTGGATCCCGTCCTTCCCACCACGTCGATGCCTCTGGCAGCGTAGACCGTAAGGTTTTCCAGGCTCTCGAGAAGATTGGTGTTTTGGAGCAGGATGAGGAAAAGGGAGGTCGTCGTATTACCCAGAGCGGACAGCGTGATTTGGATCGTAAGTTTGGTCCCAGAACATATTCTCAGCATCTGCGAAGCTCTGCTAACATCAATATAGGTATCGCACAAACCACCATCGAGGCCGACGAGGAAGAAGATGATGACGAGTAAATGTTTAACACTGGGTCATGATCTGGGGCGTGGGCTTTGCTGCATTTGGCTGGTTAGGAGTTTCTCAAAAAATAAATGAAGCATTCTGAACGGTCGAGTGAATTTTTTACGATACCCAAACAACAAAGATTTTTGAACAAGTTTTGTGGTTGATGTTACTTCTTTTTCAATTTTGCTTTTCAGTGCCTGCGTGCCATTCTTCTAGGAGATTACATTCAATATGCCAGCTTGTCTGTGAGGTTCGGCCCGTCTCGAAGGCATCGTTTTTATAGTTGATATCAGACTGCCTTTTCTACTACGTAGAATCTTCCTCCTCTCCTACTATTGCCCTCTTACAAATCCAGGTTGAAGATCTTCCATCTCCGTCTGCGTACCCAACTCCCCGTCCTGGTCCTCCTGCCCACCTTCCTCCCTCAACATCTCCCTCCTTTTCTGCACCCACCGGCAGCTAATACACAAAGCCAGTAACCCTACCACTGCCATACACCCTAAGATGGCGAACAGGAGCCATGGCGTGGAGGATGTGTAGTAGCATTTGAGGCCATGGGAGGTTCGGTGGCATGTCATGCTTGGTGTGGGAGCTGGTTTGGTGGAGGGAGGGGAGAGGGCGAAGGTTACAGTTGGGCTGGTGGAATTTGTGGGTGGTTGGGGTGTGCGTTTGGCTATAGAGGGTGGTGGTGTAGATGATGGGGGGGTTTTTATGAGTGGCATTGAGGGGCTGGAATCTGGTGCTGTGGTGGGAGGTTGAAGAGGAGCAGGAGGCGTGCTGAGATGGAGAGTGGAAATGTGATTGATGGTTCTTAGCTGCTCCTTTAATCACCCAACAGACTCATATATCTCCTTCCACACGAAAGGCATGCTCCCCCGGGTTCTCATTCCATCATTCCACAACCGAGAGTGTAAAATCCCTCGAGACAATCTCTCAGGCTTGCACTGTACAGTATTCGAGACATTCCCCGCTGCACTGCCATTGCGAGATGCGGAAGTGTTTTAGCTGCCTTGCTTAAGCGAGGCGGATTATTGAGTTAAGAATGGGTGCGTTTGGTTGATGTGGAAATGCGATGGGGAGGAGTGGCATTTTCAGCGGCGGGGTGGTAGGAAGTTTTTTTCCCTGTGGATTTTTATGTTTTCTTGAGGTTTTTGGTTTCTTCTTTTCTGAAGTTCCGATTCGAGTCATGAGGATATTAGGTTTGATGTTTTGGATATACTATATCTTTCACGCGATCTCGATACTCATATGTGATGGAATTTATGGTATACGAATAACTCACGCAATACTAACTACCGTGCTAAATTTTGTCACTCGGGCATACAGCAGCTCCTTCTCCCGAGCTCTTTGTATCTTCGTTATCTACAATCTCCAGAGAACTCCTTTCTCTGTCTCCTTCGTGAAACTACAGCGATAATGAAACACCACATAGCGATAGAGGAGAAAACGCATGTTTTTGGTGTGCCGATGAGTTGTTGGATGGAGGTGTTGTTGTGGACATGGGTGTAGAGATTATGGGAGGGAGGGAGATGGGGGGAGTGGTTTGGTTTGTCATATTTCCTGAATATACGGATTGAGCCATGCGTGTTTCGCTAGGACGGGTTGAAGTGGTAATTGGAAAGGAGACTGCGTCTATTCGCGCTAGTTTATTGTTTTTGGTAGGATTTGAAGTCGGGAGTGCGGATATGGTGGAGGATAAGATGATGGTGGAGAGGGCAAGGAGGGGGGTTGAGATTTGCATTTTGAGGAAGAAGGAAAGTGATGTAAGAGCTGGGTTTGGAGATTATGATGGGGGCTGTGGTGGTGATGATGTTTAGGAGTGAGCGGAAGTAATGGTGGGGGGTATATTGGTACACGATTGATGTAGCTTTGGATCTGATGTATGGGGGTCTCATAGCAGAATGGTTTGTATACTTCTTTACAAGAAAGCCTATCGAGCCCATGATAAGTGAGACAGATTTTATCTGCCACAGAATCCTCGGCACTTCTCACAGGAAAAACAGCAGCGAAGTGTTGTATCTGCCTTGGCTAAGCGAAGCACATAGTAAGGGGGGAAATCAGCCTTACAATAACTCCAAACCGCGCCACCACAGTATATTATTAGCTGATTTACGAAGGCGCTCAGTACTCGACTACATGGAATGCAAATGCATGCGATATCATGAAGTGTTTGAGCTGCCTGAGAAAGTAGGGAGCTAAGCGAGAGGAGATGCAAGGGATGGGAAGTGGAAGGCCGCGCGAACAGATTTGGTATTTCGGTGAGAGTTTAAATTTAAGCATGATTCGATATTGATAATTTCTCTGGCGATAACTACTCAATATTCTCCCTTCTGCATTCTTTCCCGCCCACAGAATTCATCCTCCCACTCGTTGTCTCTATCTTTATTTCACACCCCTCCGAGTTTTTTTCCCTGCCTCTCTTCTCGCACGTTCGCGCTCTCTTCTTTCGACTCGACCGAGCAGATAAAGTGCCAAATTCATACCAAACACCACCTTGACTATCCTGATTCCATACCATCACCATCGCCCCAAATTAAATCACCAACCAATACCCCAAAGAAAGAGCAGCGAATCACCAGGTAGAACTCTAGCTGTAGTCTTGATAACTTTGTCCAAAGTTGCAAGATGCCGATTTGGGAGTTATTATGTCCGGCCATTATGCTCCGGTACATGTTGAGTTCGGATCTAGGAGACGGCTTAGTATTTGGATTTGTTTTGGGGTTACATATACTCTTCTTCGAAGCGGTTGCTGCCACTTATCTGTTTGCGACTGGGGGCGTATTTTCTTGGTTGTCTCCAACTCCATCGGGACCGACAATGTGGGGTGAGAGTTCCCGAATGATACTTAATCTCGATGACAAGTTGGATACGCTCATTACAACACTAGGCAACCTCGATGAGAAAGTAAGCCACCTTGCTCAAAAAGTCAATGCTCTTGATAGAAATGTTTGCGGCCTCGATGATCAGACCAGTGAACAGAGCGCAAATTTGAGATTAGCGACACCTGAGTCTGAAGATTCTCTCGTCGAGATTGATAGGGATGTTTTGAGGGATATTATTGCGGAGAATATTCGGGATTCGAAGAGGAATGACAGTGACGATTTTGAGGTTGATTGGTTTGGGAGGGATGGTTGTTGGATCGGCGACGAGGAGTTGGATTGAGGTATATGGGGTTTGAAGTGAGGATGAGGTGGAGATGGTATTGTAGTGATTGATGAATTTTGGATGGACCTTTGGGAGCATAGAAGAGGTGCTCGGATGATGGGTTTGAGGAGTTAGCCGGAGCAATTCTTCCAAGACATCCCGAATATGTGTGGCTTTCTGAGGATGGGATGGCGAAAACGGCGAGTTCTAAAACGAAGGATGGAGTGTTGCGAATGAAGATTCGGATGTATCTCTTTGTTTGTGCCACTAAGTTAGGGAGTTGGAATAGGATCTCATCGTATCGCATTGGATTTTTGTGGTTATAGCTTGAGATGCCGGAAGACAAACCGAGAGATGAAAGCAAAATAGTACGCCCGCTGATCATGTTTCCATCTTCGCCGAAAGTGTTCCTCTACTTTTATTCCCAGATATGGTTCACAACTTCACAGGTACTTCACAAAATTCCCGCCATAATCCCCCATTTTCGTGGAACTTACAGTCTAGCACTCCCTTTACCTCCCATCCTTTTCTGAAGTTCTCAAACCCATATTCGAAGGAGAGAAAACTCAGAAAGGGAAGTGCTTTAGGTGCCGGGTGCCTACTAGTAAAGGGTGAGACCAAAATGACGAGTGGCTCTTTCTAGAAGCAAGATAAATAGACAAATTGCAAGCCTCTTCGCGACGACCGAAGTGATTGGGAGATTGTTGCCAATTCAAACTAGGTATGTCTACCATCTTTACTCCTTTCCTGCAAATATTCCTGCGACCATCTCCTTTCCTTCTCTCCTTCATCGAAACTCACACGGTCATCTCCCTCCTCATTCCGATCAACAATTGCAACTCCTACCTCCCATGCTAGAGAATCATACTAGTATCCATCTTCCTCCTTTTCCCTTCCAAACCCGGCCGCGCGCTCCCATCCCAACCTACTCTTGCTCCCCTTCCCTCTCGCTCGATTTGCATCGTACTTAGCACCTCATCGGCTGAGGCCAAATACATTCGGTTATAATCGCTATCAAACATAAAAAGAGATAATTGAGATCAAGAACCTCACCTCGTAACTAGATATTTAAGTTTGCTGCCGTCTGCCGTCATACCCTCACCTCTTTGACCAGCTCTCATTTTCACCTCACCTTGCTTCATCCCTCCTCGTCTCAGACTCATGTGCCATTTTGCCCTGCAGCACCAGTAATTGAATTCAAGATCAATTGGAGTGGAATTTGAAAAAGCCTGCTCAGGGTGCCAATCGCTATCTTACAAAATGGACCAACCATCTGACTACATGACGGAGACGATGAGCTCGATAACCCTCAATTCGTAGCGGAGTGGAGTGTAAGGCTCAAGGAGACGGCCAACCTAACCTCAATACAGCAACACACTATCATAGCACCAATACCAAGGCCCCAGTCTATCAACATCCAACTTCCACCTCCCATTTCCATTCACGATCGGAGCCCTTCCCTAAAACTCCATCCTCCTCCATCCTTCTCCATCTCATTCCCAACTTCCTTCTCTCTCCCACCAACCCAAAAGTCGATGCATCTCCATTTTTCTTTCAACTTATAGCAGTCCATTATACGAAATACCCCCAAAACCCAACACGAACAGCATACGAAAATATGTAAAACCATTCACCAAATAATGCGTCTGGAACTTCATCCATGCGAAGCGATTCCAAATCTGGCTCATCTCATCGTTCCAGACGGCTTTGAAGGTTTTGGAGAAACGCTCGCGGGCTAGCTTGGACTTTGGGAAGCCATTGGTGGAGATGGTGCGATGGTTTTTGAGATGGGAAAGGGAATTTCTGAATGTGTGTTTATAACCGAGCTTTGCGAGGGAGAGAGGACGGGAGCGGATGGGGTGCATTTTGAAGATGAGCTGGCCGAGGGGAGTTGTTCTTTTGATGGGTACAGTATTTGATCGTGATTTAGGAAGAGGTGGGATGTGGGGTGTGTAGAATGGGAAGTGGTTGTTTGAGAGTCAAGGCGGCGAGGTGAAAAGATATATAAGATCACCCTCATGCATGTCGACGGCTCGTATCTTCAATACCTATCGCTTCATTTTGACAAGGGGGAACGTGCATGCAGCGCACATGACATGGTAACCCCAGCTTTCACGCCCGCGAAAGTTTGATTTTACGAGGTCCCATCACGATTCACGACCACCTCCTTCTCAGGGGGTTTGCTAGGACTGCCATCACATATCGATGCTTCTAAACCTCAACCTCTCGCTACATACCTGTCATAGTACTCAGCCCTATCGAAAATGCCGCATTAATTGGTTTCGAGCGCCCCCCCTCTCCCGTTTTCGACCTTATTGTGCCAGGATATCTGAGAGAATGGAGGTCAAAATGATAGAGGCCCTGAAAACGGGAGGGTCCGTTCACGGGAGAAACTCTCCCATTAACCTCAATCCTCTTTAATCGTCTGGCACAATGAGGAAAACGGGAGAAGGGGTGCGCTCTAAACCTAATACGGTACCTCCAGAATAACGTTCATGAGGCTGCCGCTGCCTAAATTTGATGGAGATGAAGCGAGGCGGCCCGCGATGTAAGGGAAAACACTCTCTCACCGAATACCAATTTCTGGAATCCGGGGAGAATGCAATTCTTCAGCCGTGAAATAATTACGACTTCGGAATGTGCGCTATATTCTTGAACAATTCAAATCCTGCATAACCAGCTCTCCTCGAAAACATCACAAATTTACCTTTTGCCATTATCCACACTTCATCTGCACACCGGCCTTTTATCTCTCAGACTCGTTCAGACTCTCAAACATAACAACCAAACAACCCCAAACCCAAAGCTCAAATCGCTCCCCTCCGATAATTAAACTCTTGCCATCACAGCTCGACGTTCCCGCAAGATGGGACCCACAGACGTGTTACGCGAAATACCATCTTTCTTTCTCTCTCTCTTTCTTTCTTTCGGGAATGGAGTTTTGCTTGGAATTCTTATTCTGATTATATTGGTGGTTGTAACGATGCTTATAACGGTGGTTGTAGTGGTGGTATGTTGTATACATTTGGGAATAACAGGGTTGATGGTTTGGCTGGGTTATTGGGAGGAAGAGAAGGTGGAAGTTGTGGAACGATCTTTGCCAACGGTTGATGTGTAAGCGAGGTGGATGGCATGTAAGGGACGCCTTCGGTCGCACGAGTATATTAATATAGGAACGGTAGAGGCAATATTAATTCGACATGCGCTCCACATCCATATTTTACCACGCATCTCTCGTCAAAAGCAGATCAAGATCTCCCTCTACATATCCGATCCAAACATATACCACCACTTCGCCCATCATACTTACTCCACTCCATCTTCTCTATCTCAACTCAGAACGCCACTATCAACCCTACTCCACACGACCAAAAACCTCTCATCATCACCAAAAACACCCTCGCAATATTCAAAGATGGTTGCGACCGAATTTCCAGGGCTCCTGGAAATAAGGGGAGTGCTGATCGGCATATTGCGAATGTTTCTTTAAATTTCCATCTGACTTGGGATATTTTTCGCCATACGTTGGGCAATTTTGTAAGTGGTAATGGTATCGCGGGAGGGACAAGTGCTGGAATGGTTATATCTAGAAGGGAGAGAAGGAGCGACGTCGGGTTAATTTGGTGCGCATGATGATGGTCGGCGATGGCCACCCGTTGAATTGGATGACGAATGTTGATTATATGGATGAAAAGGGACAGGTACGGAGGATGCTTGTTAGAGTGTGCGCTTCTTTTTTCGTTCGAAGGAGGGGCTTGTAAGCTTCGATAGTTTCGAGTTTCGAGATTAGAGAGTGGAAATTGGCTACTAAGTCCTCTACTTGAGTTTGCGCGGCGAAAGGAAAGGCAGGGCGACACTTGTCAGGCTTGGAATAATACATTTGGTTGGAGCGGCGGATGTGTTTCGATTTGGTAGCGAGAAGGATTTATGAAATTATGAAGTATACGGGGTGCTAGAGCCGAATTTTGTTTATCTCAAATTACATTATCCATACTCTCAAGTCTCCTACCCAATTGGCCAACATAAAAAGGTCCCCATGAAACAAGAATCAAGAAAATTTTTCGCACTGCGAAACACTCCTCTCAACATCCATCCATCCATTCCTTCTCACCACACCTCCTCTCTCCCTTCACCTCTCCTTCACTTCTCCCCCACTCCCAGCTTCACCTCTCTATCTCCCTCCCTCATCTCCTCCCACTTCCCAACTTCCTCACGCGCTTGCTCCAGCTCCAACTCCCACTCCAACCTCAGCTTCTTCTTCATATCCGCCTTCATCCCCAGACAACAACAACCCCCAATCATACCCCCAAAGAAGAAACCCGTAGCCCCCGCAAGAGCAGAAATGGTGATCCAATCACTTATATGTAGAGAATTGTCGTAGAAGATATTACATATTATCTGCGCGGATTGGAGGGTGCACTTATATATCGTTGGCTGGGTGATGTCGAGGACTGTGAGGATGATGTTGGTGAACTGATTGTTGGGCCCGGGGTTTTGGTAGGCATCGAAAGGGAGGGTGTAGGTGGATGATGAGGGGTTGGAAGAGTTGGTAGTGTTGGAGAAGCTTGCTGAAGGTTGCGATTGAGGTACACGTTTTTCGAGAATTTCGACACCAGCTCCAACTCGCGATGCAAGCCTAGGCGTCTCAACTCTGGGAAGAGTTGTAGCCGCCACTGAATAGCCGTCATCTGGGTCAGTGAGCGGTAAATTCGCCGCATTGATGTTCTGTCCTAATAGGATAAGAGGGAAGATTATGGCGGTGAGAGTTGAGACGAGATGCATTTTGTCGATGAGGATTGGTGTTTGGAGTAGAATCTGTGGCGGTGATGGTGGAAGTGATGGATATGATGAAAGGAAAAAAGAAAGATATGTATATGTGAAGAAGAAACATGTCTTAGAAAAGATTGAAAAGCCTGTCACTTTTTGCGCCCTGATTGTCTGCCTGCAATGCACCACGATAACACTTGCAGCATAGCCCACCAAACAGAGCCCACCACAACAAAACGAAATCTCGAACTTCTCTTATCTGCAGAACTGTCTGCTTGAAATATTGGATTGCGCTAAACAAGGCTTTCCCGCAGATGTAAAGAGCCTCACCAGCGCCCAGTTAGCATGGCGTAATATCACCATCTCCTCCGATCCACCCAAAAAAACCTCACACCAAAAATCCAAAATAGCGCCCCCTTCCTTGCTGCCCTCCCTCCTCCACCAAAAAACCCCCTCACAAAAAAACAGCAAAACTCCACCCCAGCCTCAGCCAGGGTATAGAAAACACCACTTAAGGTATTATTTCAAGGGCCCGCACACATCCATCTGGGGTAGTAGTCGACGGCGCAACTGAACTAAGGCCGCCTAAGGACCGAGTGAACTGAACTAGTAGCTTGTGGACTTCTGGATGTGATTGGTGGAGGTGTTTTCGCTAAATGGAATTATGAGGTATGGCGTGGGGTGGGGACGGGGTTTGGGGCGCCGATGAGGTGAGGTGTGTCGAGATGATGATGTATGTCGAGGTGATGATGTATGTCAAGGTGATGTGTGTGTCGAGGTGATGTTTGTCGAGGTGATGTTTGTCGAGGTGATGTTTGTCGAGGTGATGTTTGTCGAGGTGATGTTTGTCGAGGTGTGGTGTAAAGGTGAAGATGCAAGAAGAAAGTAAAACCCAAGCAATGGAATGATAACACGTTTAGTCTGCCTAAAGTGAAGATAATCAGAAAATGCTAAGCGAGGCTTCGGTAAGGGATGAAAAGTCTGCCTGGATAGCAGAGCCTCACAAGTGAAGAGGCTGTGAGCATGCAAAGCGACGCCCGGATGGTTGTCTTGGCTGCAAAGTAGAGGCTGAACTCAACTCAATGTCTCGAGTTCGAACGTCACCACGATGATGCAGCACTACTGAACCCCTCAAACTGGCACTTGACCTTCAGAAAGAAAATATTTCATTAATTCTACCTTTTTAATGCCACCTCACTTCCAAGCCTCCCAGGCATCCCTAACATACACATACCCTAGCTACCTCCACCTCAACATCTAGAATTTAGGAATAATAAGTGGCGTTTCCTTCTTCCACTTCTGATAATCCTTGCGATGTCCATACTTCTTATCGTACTTATTTTCGCTCAACGGGATACCCGAGACCTTAAACAACAACAAGGAAACGAAGGCAGGGCTAACCGCACACATGCCCAAGCCCAAGACTCTTCCAAAAGTGCCACCAGAGAGACCCATGCCACGTTGACCAACGTTGCTCATGAGAACACCTGCTGCGGTGGTGGCGATGCCAGTCCAGAGTGTGATTTCGCCCTATGAGAGGGATATTAGGACATGTTTAGGGAAGGAGAAGGGAGGGGGAGGTACAAAGTAGTTGGGGTGTCTAGACTTGCTCCAGAGGCCGTGAGTTAGGAAATCCTCATCGTGCTCTTTTCGCTTTTTAGCAGCAGACCAGGCCGATTTTTGGCGGTCGGCGATGACTTCGAAACTCATACCCCCAACAAATAATAGAATGCCAATGACATCAATCAGTCCAAGAACTGGGAGTGCTGCTAAAGTTGTGCGAGGAATCGAGTTCAGGGCTAGCACTGGCATCATGCAGAGAGTGACCCAAGTTGCTACATGGTGTTAGCCTTGATTTTGGAAGGGAGCAAGGAAAATAGTACCTTGAGCCATCCATGCTCCGAAGAATCTTGGGGGAGACTTTTTGATTTCGTCAAATCTGGGATTTCATTAGTATTGAGGTGGATATAGAGGAGGGGAGTAAAATACCTGGAGTCATGTCCATCTTGGATTACACGCTGGAAGAGATACGATCCCACTGCTCGAGTTAGTATTGGTTGAATGGCGTACATGGAATTGATGAGTTTATGAACTTTCACATATGCTGTCATAAGCAAGAAGCTACATAACCAGGCCAACCTAGCGACACTTGAGCTTGAGTGCTGCACTAGCAGCACTCTTATGAAAAAGTGCCAGTTTAACTACTCATTCTCTCAAACTCCGAGGTCTGGCGTAAACATAATCCCACCGCTCAATCATCATTAAATTCAAAACTCACATCTTGTAGCCCACTACATCACTCATTAGCCTCTATCTCACACTCACTCACACCCCCTCCCCTTCCAAACCTTCCCCCATTTTCAGAATAACTCACAATAGTAACAGCCGCACTAAGAGCAACCTGTCTCCAATTCAAACCCCCAGGTCCCCCTTTGCCCGTAAACGCCCCAATCAAACTCGGCCAATCCGGCTTCGCTGTTCCAGCGGCAGCAGCTGCAGCCCTCGCTCTCAGTGCGGGGAGATACAGACTCAAGGCAGTCACCGAGAGATAAGTGAGAGATCCAGAGACATCGTAGAATCTCTCAGACTGGGCGAGGATGGAAGGAGCGGCAAAGGCGGCTTGGATAGCATACGCAGCTCCGACTGCTGGGACGAGGGTTTTGAGGAAGGGGGAGCGGAAGGAGGTGATGTGGAGGAGGTGGTTGATAAATGTCATGGTTGACAGATGTTGTAGACGAGAGTGGGAGGTTTGGAGAAATCAGTTGTCAAAATCAACTGAACATTTGTTGAGAACTGATGTTTCTTTTGCCGTGTTCATTTGTTTTGATAGAAAGGTTGACGGGGTAGGAGGGGTTGAAAGGAATGAACCTTAACATTGTATGTACTACTTTGGGAAGTATATGACGACATCATATGGTTCTTCGGTACCGAGGGACTTTCAGCCTCCTTGTACCCACTTACATGCTTGGCAAAGATGTATTTTGAAAGCAATGCGGCTCACCTAAGCGTTTACTTTAAAAACGAAAGTTCATGAAATTTTGAAACAGAAAAGAAAAGAAAGCTCCGAATGAGGCGGACGACTGAGACATCTCAGTCACGTGTCGATACTCAGTGATTCGCCCGGTCGAGAGTTTCCCGAGTGTTTCAGGAGCTTTTTTCGAAACTCATTTAGAAAAGGATTCTTTTTGGACACAAGAGAAATTACGCTAGCAGAAAAATATTCAAGGGCTTTGATCTTGAAAAGCGGGGTCTTAGTTAGGGCACGTTAAGACAAGGTTGCCCCACTAGATAGAAGGCCCGCACGTGCCTCCGAAGCCAAGGCTGCCCTGATAACAGCCAAGCTCCAAGCGCCTCGTCACTATCAGGCTTCCAAAAGATCACACCTCTAACACCAAGAACGTCTGGCCTTTTTTCCCTTCCAACCCTCCAAACACAAGAGCACCATGAATGTCAGCAACAATCTACCCTCAAAAATGCCTGTACTTACAAAAATTCGCAGATCGTAGAATGGGCCTTCGGCAAACGCATGACGCCCGCCGAGCGTCTGCGCAAACACCAACGCTCCCTCGAGAAAACGCAGCGCGAACTGGACAGAGAAAGAGTAAAGTTGGAAAACCAGGAGAAGAAGTTGATACAGGAGATCAAGAAGAGTGCGAAGAATGGACAGATGGGGGCATGCAAGATACAGGCGAAGGATCTTGTGAGGACGCGGCGGTATATTGAGAAGTTTTATTCAATGAGGACACAACTACAAGCCATCTCTCTACGCATACAGACAGTCCGGACAAACGAACAGATGATGCAAGCCATGAGAGGCGCAACCGGTGTCCTGGGCAGCATGAACCGCAATATGAATCTGCCGGCGCTGCAGCGGATAGCGATGGAGTTTGAGAAGGAGAATGATATTATGGATCAGAGACAGGAGATGATGGATGATGCTATCGACGACGTTACCGGTTTGGAGGATGAGGCAGAGGGGGATGAGATTGTGGACCAGGTTTTGGAGGAGATTGGTGTTGATCTTAAGAATGCTGTAAGTTGGAAACCTGTCTGTCTGTTTGATTGTGAGGGAAGTGCTGATGGTTTTTACAGATGGGCGAAACTCCTCAGGGACTGCAGAGTACTGCTGTTTCGGAGGGCAGAGTTGCACAGGCTATTGGAGGAGGAGGAGGTGGTGGTGGGGGAGATCCTGGAGACAATGATTTACAGGCCAGACTGGATAGTCTGAGAAGATGATCTGAGAAGATCACATCTGGGAATATGTGATATTATTAGGGCGTTTTTGACAGCGGGAAGGAGTTTAGTGTGTGGAATTACAAATGGGATTTGACATAACTGCACGAACCATCTGGAAGAATGGGGAATGGGGTGCCTTGCGATCTGCCACCTATTATGCCTTACACAAGCTGATCTAAGTATTGATACCTACCCCCTTTGAGCAATAAAATTTTGGAAGGGGTGTCTGATTTAGGTTTTCCCTCAAAACCTGTCGTATTTGATCCCGGAATGGACCCCTATCTATTGGTCGAGGCATATTTCATGCCGAACACCATTGGCTCGTCCAGAAACAAGAATTTTCTTCTAGAAGCTTTGCAGCAAATGAGTACTTGAACTCTGTCTGGAAGATTGGCTATGACCCCTGAATACCCCAACTTTACCACCTTTTGGTCGGGTGTTTATTCCCCCGTTTCCCCTGATTTCTTCACCAGTGGAATTCGGATATAATGATCTCGGGATGTTGATCTGGTCTGGTCACTTGGAGTTAGACGTCTGCAAGAGCTGCAGGCAAGGCGCGAATGAGAAAAGCTTGACCCAACATTGTGGACCGTGCTGCCTATAAGAGTAGCCAGTCAGTTTGCAGCGAATGCTTGTTAGTGTTTACGCCTCTCTGGAGTTGGTGCAAGTGACAGGGAATTGCCGTTCTCGTAGAAGCAGAGACCGAACTGCCCGTGCAGGCTTCCATGTGCCCCATCCTCTTGTTGTGTCCCTATTCCAGATGCTTCTTTATATTTCCATTTCTGCTGTCTGATATGAAGTTTTGAAGTCGTGAACCCATCTCCTGGAACTCGTTCGTCTACCTGAACCCCGCAGATCGCCACTGACCCCTCCAAAATTACATCCCAAGGACAAGGCCACGCAAGGCCCCTGTTGTACGAACTTCGTACCGACTCCCGAGAGAGCTGGCCTGGAAGAGAGCACTGATCCCTGTCGCCTGAGCTGGAAAGTGCGGACAACCAAGGGCGCAGCGAGACGGCAGGACTCGAGTAATTGAATCCCAAATCCTTCTGGTTGTGAAGCTCATCCTCGCCCTCGAGAGAAGTGTTAGCTCTGTGATCTGCAAAATCGGCCGGAAAGACGTCACCTTTTCGGAGACCTCACCTCCAAGCGCCGGCGTTCATCGCATCGCAATAGCCAACGGAGGCTCACAACCTCTGACCAAACCTGGAAACCACCAACTCGATCTATTTCCGAAGAAGCAATTGCAACTCAGCAGCAGCAGCAACCAGTGTATCATATCGCGTCCGCGTGCTTGTTAGACAGGCAGTCTCAAGGTGAGTCTCGCGCCCTTTGTGCCCATTGAGGTCCAGTGAATGGACGGGGCGCTTGTGTGACCGTTCATCAACCCCACATTCCCGTCATCGTCATTGTTAATCCGTTAAGGCAGAAGCTAGGTCAGCCATCCCAAACCACCGGGCTACTCAGACCCAACCACCAACACGACGATCGCGGAATCTGCCACCTTGAATCACTCCTTTCGATCTATATCCAAGCCTTCTACGCGATCCGAACATCTCCACCTATTTCTCCAAGCCCATTCTAAGCCGCAGCCGCAGCTTCCTCAAGCCCAACGTGCCCAACGTGCCCTTTGCAATTCACTACAACTCCAAGTCTCCTCACGAGAGGTATTCGCCCAAGTCAGCAAACTGGCAGGAAGTAAGCGGAGGAGCATTTCCTCCCAGGGAGGAGGTCTGCTGAACAGAATGTTCGGAGGTGGAAGCCCGCCCAAGGAGGGCGCCGTGGTCGATGCGACGACAGAGCCAACAAAAACCACGACGAGCACGAGCCCAAAAGAATCCCCAAGTCCGGTAAAGGGCGGCGAAGATGGAGCCGCTGGAGAGAAGCGCAGTGGAAATGGAAGCCCGCAACGAGCAGCCAGCGATAATGGAGGTCCTGGGGACAAGAAGCGCAAGAGTACGGGAGTGACGGGCAAAGCGAGCGCCATGCTTGCCAGCGCAAAGAACTCTCTACATTTCAGCCCTCCAAATTCTGCTGGGCAAACGAAAACCGCCGAGCAAGCCAACCAGACACCATTGCAGAAGCTTGGAAAGCAGGATCCAGCACTGAGCGTCCCTCAAGGAACACACAACAATTCTGCCGGAGAGTCGGTTCCAGGCCCACGATCTACATTTACCGTCGGCGTTTGGGAAGACAGAAATAAGAAATGCCGTAAGACTATGGAAGATACACACGCCTTTCTATATAATTTCCTACATACCCCAGCTCCAGTGTTGGCCACAGAAACGAAACCTACCGCCAA
The DNA here is from genome assembly GCA_003988905.1 of Hymenotorrendiella dingleyae. Taxonomy (NCBI): domain Eukaryota; kingdom Fungi; phylum Ascomycota; class Leotiomycetes; order Helotiales; family Helotiaceae; genus Hymenotorrendiella; species Hymenotorrendiella dingleyae. Next base: position 76,558 of record QYAP01000092.1, read on the forward strand.
TCAGTCAGCAAATTCAACGGACGATTCAACTGGTGAATCATCCACGAGTCTTGCTCCTACCACCGAAATGATGGAGACTGACAATGGTTATTTTGCTATTTTTGACGGTCATGCTGGCACATTTGCTGCAGATTGGTGTGGAAAGAAGCTTCATATCATTTTAGAAGAGATCATTCGCAAGAACCCCAACACGCCTATTCCCGAACTCCTAGATCAGACATTCACCACTGCCGACGCGACTCTAGAAAAGCTTCCTGTGAAGAACAGCGGTTGCACAGCCATTACAGCCGTCCTTCGCTGGGAAGATAGGATACCCAACTCTCATTCGGCAACAGGCTCGACGGCTATTGCGCCAGCGACCGCTGCTGCCGTTAAAGCCGCAGATGACCAGGCGAAGATCGATGAGAAGTCTAGCGATAGTGGTATTGACATGAGCAAAACTACATCAAAGCAAGCAACAACTTCAAATACTGGCGAAACAACCCATGCCAAGCTCAAGAATCAGGCCTCACGACAACGCGTCCTATACACCGCAAATGTTGGAGATGCTCGCATTGTTCTTTGCAGAAATGGGAAGGCCTTGAGATTGTCTTATGACCATAAAGGAAGTGACGAGAATGAGGGCAAACGAATTGCGAATGCTGGTGGCTTAATTCTCAACAACCGAGTTAACGGTGTATTGGCTGTTACTCGTGCTTTAGGAGATGCCTACATGAAGGACTTGGTAACCGGTCATCCATATACCACAGAGACCGTCATTCAGCCTGACATCGACGAGTTCATTATTCTAGCTTGTGATGGAGTATGCATATCCCTTTTTTTATTGTAAAATATGTGCTAACAAATGTGTAGTTATGGGACGTTTGCTCCGATCAGGAGGCTGTTGACCTAGTCCGAGATAACCCAGATCCAACCGCTGCCGCGAAATGCCTTGTTGAGCACGCGTTGGCACGATTCAGTACCGACAATCTGTCTTGTATGATTGTTCAACTCAACAAGACCGCCCATTTGAGTACCACCCAAGATCCCGCATCGGCTATCGGTGTCGAAGGTGACCCGGCCTGTGCAACTGGCAAGCTCAGCGAGGCTGATAAGCTAGTGAGCGACGCAAAACGAAAGGCCGAAGAAGAGGGCACACCCCCTGTCGGTGTCAGTGGCAGCAACAGCGGGAAAGGCATCGACCCACAAGCCGAAGAGGATGAGGCACACGCCAAACGAATCAGCATGGAAAAGGTAGTCGAAGAAGAGGGCGAAAGCGCCGAAGTCGCACTTGGTAACGCAGCGGATCCTACCATTCGGGATAAACTGAAGTTACCGAAACCGGGTCCTAAGTAAAGATGACTTTCCGCAAAATCACCCACCTCCTAGATATTTTGTGGCGTTGGTCCTGCAAAGTGACCGCTTTTTGCCGGAAAAAAAAATGAGTACAGAAAAGAGCCTCTTTGGCGGCTGGGCTTATAGGATGGGATTTCGTTTGAGCGGTGCATTGTGTGTGTGTTATTCGCAGGGGGCCTTGCAGAGGGCCTCTTCAACTATGTGTTTTTTTTTCTTCTCCTTCCACGCCTTCTACGTGCTGGGGGGCCCTTTACGAAAAGAAGTCGGCGAGCGTTGGGTTGGGGGGCTTGCGTTTTGAAAGCACTGGAAGTTAAAGGGAGGGACTGGATTGGGGGAAGGCGGGGTCTATGGGGGGGTTTTTTTTAGATGATGGATATGAATAGGATTGATGGCATGAGAAGATGATGAATGAAGACGATGAGATGCGATGCGATGACACTTATTTTCTTCTTCTTCTTCTACCAGCAGAGTCACCATAGTACATACATACGAGAATAGCAACGCGAGCGAAATACAGAGGAACATGCCTCGGGGTGAAGGGGAGAGAGGGAGAGAGGTGAGGGGGTGAAGGTGCGATTTTAAGGGCGGTGCTGTGTATTTATGCGGGGACTGTTGTAGCGTGTAGAATGAATGTTTACTGTGGGGAGGATCTCTAAGTGATGATATTTTTCCATGTGCTTTTCTCCTCCCAACCGCCTTATCTTTTATTAATAAGTTCGGTATTGGCGGTATTTCTTATGCGTTTTTATTTCTCTCGCCATCGCTCTTCTCTTGATGGTTTTATTTTCAGAGTGGAATTCTTGATCAACCATTGCTTCGTTCCTTCCATATTTCAAATTTTCCGTCTCGGACGCTATGACACTCGCTTTCCATCTTTCATCGACATTCACTTCGTCCTTTCCTCATTTCATAAGATACCATTTCCAGATTTCTTCTCATCTCAAGCTTGCATTTTTGGCAACCATCAGGACATTCACTTTTCGCGTCATAGCTCCATGCTTTCACAGTCGAGCGGAGAGTGAAGTGTTCACCATTACAAGGTCTCGTGAGTCTCACCAATTCATCTTTACACATCCTCCAAACCAACTTATTGCTAAAGCATCAATCGCCATACCTTACCCTCGAGATGACCACAATGGAGTCCTCCTTAACCACCGAAGAGCCACTATACCGGGGAGGAACAGACCCGAACACAGCAAAACCCATTGCTCTCCACAATGCCGCGATCAACTACTCTTCTGATAGTTTGCGGGGTGTCAGCGCTTACTGTGGTTATAAAAATGCCTTGGACCTGAAGCACCTCTGCTTATCGGCGCCAGTCATGCAGTCTCTTGCCGATATATTCGCAAACGACGAACTCATCCACGCTGGCAACGTCAAAATTGCTGCACTCCAATACGTGAAGTGGGAAGACATCCAGGGCAAATTTATCACTGCGATGATGGACGCGAAGAATCCCAACGCGTTCGAGGATCGATTCGGTCTGAACGTTGACTTTAACGAAAAGTACCCCATCAAACCCGTACCCGAAAAGCTACTCGGAAACAACAAAGTGTCTTTGGCAACACGAGCAGCATGTTTCATCTATCGACTTCAAGCCTCTCTAGCAGCATTTGCTAAAGCCGGAGCACAGGAGCTCGAACAAATGGCATTTCTCGCTCTTCGAGCCTTGAAGCCAAGACTCGAAGCCCGAGGACAGAAAAACAACATCCCCGGATTCCCGGACCTCAGCCAGTCTATGATTACCGTGTCGAAGCTTCTGCTTAAGCCGGATTTCGTCAAGGGAGAGACGATACTGGAGCCGTATAATCGCATTTGGAACGTTCTGAAGGTTTTTCGGGCCGCGCTTTTGCTTCCCAGGTTCAGTCTGCTTGATGGGAGGAATCATCAGGTTCCGTATACTTTGTTTAACAAACATTATCCGCTATGGATGAGAGAGCCAGAGGAGGAAACGATTGCGGCGAAGGAACAGGATTCTGCGCCGAGATTTCGTCAGCTTCAGCAGCAGAACGCTGGTCTTGTTCAGAGGGGTAGCGAGGTGACTACATCGGCGCAAGTTGCATCAGTTCAAGCCACCAAGAGATCCTTCCCAGAAACTTCCCAGAAATCCCAACAGCCGGCAAAACATCCAAGACTCTCATCAGATAGCTGCGATACCACAGAGCGGAATATTAAGCCAGAGCCTTCCTACTCTTCCTTTTCCTCGCAAATCACCTCAAACCCCACCATCAAACGAGAAACCCCTTCCACATATCTCCCTATCACATCCCCTCCTTCCCGCTCCCGCTCCCAACCTACCCTTTCACCCAAAACCATCCGCATCGCGTTCCGCTACGAACCTCGTCTGGATGACGATAGCCTACCAGGACACAAAGACCTTGTGCCTCCAAAAGGCGTTCTTTCTTTTGATGTCATGGGCTTGCATCATGCGCAGTTCCGAGATGAGTTGAGGAAGCAGCTTTGACTTGAGAAGAAGAAGTTGCAGCTAAGTGAGGAGATTTTGTTTCGGTTTTCGGAGAGAGATGAGGAGGGAGGTGGTGAGGGGGGAAAGGGGGTAAAGGAGACGTTCCGGATCTTGGAGGGTATGGATTGGGAGAAGGAGGTGAAGAAGGCGATTGTGGGAAGTAGGGGGGTGCATTTGTGAAACTGTGCACGTGTGCACAGGTTGATTAGCTTCGCTTGGTGTGATCCATATTGTAAAACTCTGCTGTAGCCGTGCTTCCGCGCACATATACATATAACAATTCTATATTGAATTTATCATAAATATCTTTATAGATTAGAAGTCTTATATATTATTATTACTTAAATCATTCTGAAATTTATGAATGATGATACTATTGTAGGAATTGAATGAGGTTTATCTGGATCTCTGATTTCTAGGTCTAAGGGCATATGGCCAGTTTATATGAAAGCTACGTACAGGGGTACGTACACGTTTTAAGACCTAAAACGTCCGATCTACAGTTGCATATGCGACCTAAAACCACCTAAACTATATGCCGGAACTTGGCAGAGGACCAATTCCAACAACTATATTCGAAATTATAATTCTATAAACAATTTAATCTTATTTCGAAAATTTATTTCAAAAAACTTAATTTATATTATTTAATACTAAAATATTATAGCTTTTAATAATAAGAACACGAGAGCTAATTTTAAGTTCAAAACTTTATATTAGATTATTATTTTTAATTTAATTTAAGTAATCTAATTAAATAGAAATAATTTCTTTATTTAGAAATAGATCTATATAATTATATTTTAAGGAATCAAAGCTTAAAGAATAATTTTTAGAATAAAGATTATATTAATTATTCTCATAATTAGAAATCTAATTATTAAAATAATCTCTATTTAGAACGAATATAAGAAAAGATAAGATCTTATTATTTAAATCCTTAATATAATAATCGACCCCTTTTAATATAAAATAAATTCTATTATTATAACTTATTTTAATCTAATTTAAATATAGAATAATTTTTATATTTTAGATTATTCTAATAATTATATTTTTATTAATAGGATTAAAATATTATTTAATAAAGAGGTATAAAATATAAAAATCTTATCGATTCGATTCTATATTAATAAACTTTAATATTATTAAACGTAAATCGAAAAATTAAATAATCCTATTATTAATGAATTTATTTTTAATTATATATTAACTAAAATCCTTATAAATAGAAATATTTAAGATATTTATTATAATTTTATAATTTAAGTTAAGTTTAAAGATATAGAAGCCTTTATACGTTATATTTAATAGTATAAATCTCTAAAACCTAAACTATCGAATAAAACCCTTTTTATTATTAATATTAATTATACGGAATATTTATATTAATTTTAAGGGAGAAATCTTAAAGGTAAATACGAAAATAAAGATAAGAATAATAGAAATCGATATAAAAATTAAAATGAAGGAAATATCTTTAATCCGTTATTAATAAAAGAAAAAGAATATAATTATTATTATTTCTCTAAGTATAATAAGAATATTTATTATTATAAGAAAAAGAATAAAAAAGAGTTTTTAAAAAAGAAAATAAATAAATAGAAAAAGAATAAGAGTTTATTAAAAGAAAAGATTATTAATTAGCTAATAATAATAGAAGAGAATATAATTTAAGAGAATATAAATAATAATTCAGATTATTATTCGTATTAATATATTATTATAATTGAAAAATATACTTTCTAATCAATAATTAATATACGCTTATAAATTATTAATTCTAGAATAAACAAATATTTCTTACCTTATTTATTAGATTTTAAGTATAATATAAAAAGGTAGAAAGAATTATTAATAATACGAATCATAAATAATAAATATTATAATATTAAAAGGTATAATATAATCGAAATCGAGCTTTTAAATAATATATTATAATTTAAAGATATTTAATATATATTAATATTTCGTTATAATCTTATAAATATTATATATTTCAATAATAAAAGAATAGAAATATTATTAAAGAATAAAAGAGTTATCGGCTTATATAATAATAAGTAAATCTTTATTATAAAGTTATAAGTAAGATTCTATATTCTATAAACGGCGGAAAACTCTTATAAAATAACTATTATAAGCGATAAATAATCTAAAAAAACCCTTCGAATACTATTACGAAAACTATTAATTTTAGTTCTTAGAATATTATTAATAATATAATTTATCTCCTCTTTATTATTATTGAAAACTTAAATGAAATAAACTTATCAATAAATAATTAAAATTTTAAAATAAAAGGAGCTAATTATTAATAATCAAGATTTAATTATTAATAACCGGAATAATATTATAATTAGTTTACCTTATAATAAAAATGAAAATTCTCTAATAAAAAAACGTTTAAATATAAATAAAATATAGAAATATAAAGTATTAATTATAAAAGATAATATTATTAATATACTTAATATAAAAAGGGAAATATTATTCGAATTTATATATTATTATTTTATTTAAGTTTTAAATATATTAATATAATAAGGAATAATTATAGCCTCTTATTTAGATAATAAATTATTTATATAAATAATCATATTTATGAAATAAATTTAATAAGGAAATTTAGGTCTAATTATCCTAATTATATTAATAAAAAGGAAATTATATATAATCGCGAATTATATAACGTGGTTGTACACCGAGCCGATCAGGACACCGAGCCGATCACTTTTTCCTATTTTACTACCCACTATCTTTGACACGTATTTTCTCAAC